>CM073771.1:49363389-49470889 GCA_037158775.1 Hetaerina titia
GTTTTATTCTGTGTTCTATTGTGCCGTCCAAAAGTTACATTGCTCTCCTGAGTACTTCCGTATCATCGATATATATATATATATATATATATGTATATATATATATTCCCAAATTAGGCGAAAGAATTGTCAACACACAAGTTTAGCACATTTTTCGGTAGAATTGATTATTTTTTCGATGCGACATGAACCGATACGTTCCTTTTTGACCTCGTTATATGACTGAATGAATAAATATGAATCTGCGTGCCAAACTCTACTCGTTGATTTATATCCAATCCAATTGTAATCTTTGGTATGCTCAGCTAAGTATTTCCGTTTGCATCGAGAATTCTTTTAGGACATTGGAGAAAATGATGTCGAAATATTATCTCTGAGATTCTGATCTCACGCAGGAAAGATTCGACTTCGGACATGGAAAAAAACGATGAGGGTAGATTGTTAAAGTTCAAAGGGATGTCATACTAGCGAGGTAATCTCTACCTAGTGGGACGCCACTGATGTCATGACGACCGAGTTCACATCGATTTTTTCCTATGCTATTCGAACCGGTACCTTTCTTGGGATACGTAATTTGTAATTATCAAAGGGGTTTAAGGGGGAAGGGGAGTTTGGGATGGTGGTTGGTGGTGGTCGAAGGGAAATGGGCGGAAGATGGTTGAGGAAGGCGAGAGAGAGGGAGAGGGATGTAGTTGGCCGATTCCCTTCTCTCAGGAGGGGGTTGGAAAAAAAAATAATGGAGAGATATCGCCATGGGTGGCATCAGATGAAAGGCGGCGATAGTTGAGAGGGGAGAACGGTAAGTAGGGGTAATATGAGGAGGAGGGCGAGAGCGGGGGTTGATGGGAAGTGAAAGAGGGGGGTGGGAGGGTCGGGGGAGTCGCAAGGTCACGAGGGGGAAGTCTGCAGGGCAGCAGGCTCGGGAGAAGATTCAAGAGGTGAGGGAAGGAAGGCGATGACTGAGAGGAAACGTACAGCGGTGGAGTGGCCAGGGGAGGTGGAAAGACTATTACAGATTAGGAACGGAGCGAGAGAAAATGAGGAAGGTGTTTTATTTCCGAGGGGAGGATTCGGGGAAGGGGGCGGAATATGGGAGGACGGCGGGGAGGGAAGGGGGTACACGTTCACTCCATCTCTCTCGCTTCCTTTCTCCTCCTTCCACGGCGGACGACTGAATCGGTCCGCGAGGTTGCTTGCTGCTCGCTCCGGCTTTCCGCGGACGTAATTTCATTCCGTCCAGCCAGAAAATTTGAATAATTTTACGGCCCTCGGGTGACTTGAGAGTCTGCCCATAAACCTGTAACGATTGTGAACGATTTGTGAACATTTTAACGGCTTATCACGGTCCTGATTTCGGCAGTTAGTCCGCCGCGTATTCGTAAATTCACTGTTTCATTTTTTTTCCGATTTCGATCCCTAAACATTTTTTTTCCAAGTTGTAAAAAAATGTGAAAACCGCGGAAAAATATAGGCAGGAGAAGTAGGGTCTAATTTGAGAAAATTAAAAAAGGTTCCGAAATAATAAAACTCATAATTTACCACAACGATTTATTACCTACACCGAACTTCAACGTTAATGCACCATCAGGTACATGAAACCTTAATGTATTAACATTTAAAAAAAACGTGAGAGAAACTGTACGTTCAACTATACCATCGGGAAATTGCCTTCATATTTCACTTATTTTTATCCTCTATCACATCTGAATTTAAACAGTAGTCAGATTTATTAAAACTGTCGGACTAGTATTCAGTTTGCTCATTTCAAACAGCCTCAACGTTTAATAGATTAACAAAAAATAGAAATACTCAGCTTAAAGTTAAATATATTACTGTGTTGCCATTTACGTACCAAATAAACTGTCATATTACTTACAAAGTGTTTCCAATTACGTTAGATCAACAAAAAAACACTTTGCTAGGACAAATGTTCATCGAATAGGCTAATTTTTCGCAGCACATGCAACAATTAACCTTAATGGCTACGATAGCGTACCCTAGAGCAGAATTCAGAGGGAAATACAAATTTTACATGCAGCTGATAGTTACGTATTTATTCATATGTAGTTTTAAAACCAAATGGAATCACGCTTTACTGTTTTTTTCTCGGCAAATTATTATATAGGAATACGCCTGTGCTACATTAATGCCATCTAAACGTAACATTTCTTAAAACGTTATCATTTAGAAGTGAAGCAAATTCGTCATCAAAATGCGGTAGATTAAAAAATGAAGCATCCCTCAAAAGATGGCGATTCCTAGATATTGTGCAGAGACAATACGGCTTCTATTGTCCATGCCTGTATGTGAGCTAAACGTGGAATGAAGAAATCTAGTGACAATGCATTACAATTAAGGTAATTGCTATCTTACAGTAACCTTCGAGGTTTTCGCTCTGTGATGACAATAGCCAACATAATAGCCATGATATAACATCACAGCAATCAACCCGAAAGTTTGTTTGATAGGCGATGGCGGAGCTCAACTAATACTAAGCTCAACGGCGAGTGAAATCAGGAGGGACAGTTACATTCCCTGTTCCGCCTGAGGTTTTCCAATGAAGATCTGGTAACAGAAAAATCACACAGTTTGGGCGAAGCTGAGGGCATCCAGAGGCATCTCCAGGAATCGAACCGGAGCCTTAAGGTTATACTCCTCACTGGATTACCATACCCTCGGTTATGATATAAAAACTCAAATTTCATATCCAAGGAATGCCTGGAAAAGCAAGAAAGTTAAAATGCATTAGGGTATGTTTTTCTATTGGTCAAAGGTCATGGAATCCTCGTGAATCTCCTTTATCTCCGGAGAGCTCTGGCTAGAGAATTATCTTCGTCACGTCATGTTCCCCGCCTTCCTCCGTCCCTCAGCCGCGGAAAGTCCCCGAGGCGATAAAGAGAGAGAGAGAGGAAGTCTTTTCTCGCAATAGAATAGCGAAGCGGCCACGGCGAAAGACTTTAATGTGTTTCGCCGGTCAGCTGAGAGTATTATCCCACGATACTTTTTGTCTCAGAATTTTCGAAGTATAATTTTTCGGCACATTCCAAACGATCAAAAACCGCACTAAATTTTGCTGTGGGAGCGTAACATTGGAACAAGACCTCGGAGTAAATACTTATCTCCGGAGCAGATAAACGCTAATCCGTTGAAGTCACAACACAACTCGTCCTGAAGAGAATATCTCAGGTTTTGCAGATTGTCTTACTCATCTGAGTTGTGAAAGCTGTGGACGTCATTTTCATGGTATTGGAACATTTCTTTTTTCTTCACGCTTCTCGCTATCGCACTACCGCCTTCATTCTAACTTTTAAACATAAACCAGTGGTAGTGTTTCAGTATCACAAAGCATTGGATCTAAAGAATAATTCTTACATTCGAAACTGTGGTCTATTCACGTGTAAAAAAACACAAAAACTTACTATGAACAACTAAATTGTAGTCATGCATGAATTCAATATGTTTAACTGTTCCCCTATGAGCTAGGCATAGTCAAATGTAGCTAAATATTAGATTATTGCTTAAGAAAATAATATAAAAATGCAGCTTAGTGAACTAATTGTAAGATTTTCCAACTGAATCGCTTCATAGTGTTTAATTTTACGTCAATGAACAAGTTTAATAAGACAAAGTTAAAAAGAGAGCGGTTCCTTGAGTTTTCGGAAGAATTGAATATAAAAAGTTTCGCAAAATTAACTCATAATGTATATATCTCCAATGAGGGGGAACTGAGAAAATGTGCATAACAAGGAGAGACATAATGTCGGCTGAGAAAATATATTCATTCAATTCATTTAAATTACTCTTCCGCCGATTTTCTTCCATTAATGTTCGAAATTATATCGATCTCTGAAAATTCGAGATGCAAATGGTGCAAATGGCAATTTCATATGCAAAAACCGTTGACCACCCTTCCTTTTGGAGCGACGACGTTACCAGAAAGGGTGAGAAAATACAACTGTAAATTTATTTTGAAAATATTTTAATTGGTTACAGAAAAGCGACTACCACGAAAACATAATTAATGTGCAGAAACTTTACTTAAACGTACATAAAAATTAATGGAAGTAAAAATAAGATTTAAAAATAGGTGTTATTTTTCAGAGAAAATTAAATCCTTGAAATTGACCCATTAACCCATTTTGCTATGGGGTATCAACTGCAGTTAAACCAAATAACAATTGAGTTTTAGTCTCGCGTGTTTTTAGATTCCTGAATACGGCCGCTATTTGATGACTATTGGCTCTATCATCTTTAGTCTCAAGAAATAAATAAAACTATCTGTAATGATATGAATCGAGCACTGTATTTACATATGCTTTAGTTGTATTATCAGTATACATCTGTACAAATTAACAAAATGAATGAGAAAGACGTTTTAACATTATCTTCTTTTATACTCGTAATCGGCGTTGTGCAATTATAAAGATAATTAAAAATATTAAGCCAGAGGCTTTATTCTTTGAGACATCGGAGAATTTGATGTCGAAAAAGGATTCCGCGATTCTGCTCCGGCGGAGGCGAGGATCGGCGTCGGACAAGAAAAAAAAACGATGAGACCACATAATTTAAAGTTCAGAATGGGGTCAGACTAGCTAGATAATCTCTTAATGCACCGACTTTTTTGCCTTAAAATTCTACCCGAGGTTTTAATGCTCCGCGACATCACTCCCATCCCTCCTAGCGCCACATCAACTGGAATGTATTTAATTTCCGGCCATTTTCGTGAATGGATGCCCTAAAATGAGGGGGGAAAATTCTGCCCTTCTTTCCACAAATATGGGTTTAAAGAACCTCATCGACGCGATGAGTTCAAGTACAAAATAAAAATGAGGGGGGAAAATTCTGCCCTTCTTTCCACAAATATGGGTTTAAAGAACCTCATCGACGCGATGAGTTCAAGTACAAAATAAATGTGGGAACTTCGGAAATTCTAGGGAGAAAACACTACCACAGCTTCACCACCAAGCTTTAACTTTTCTTAAGTCTACTCGTGGCTCCATATATCTCATGCGATAATATCTGAAGATCTTTTCTGATCTCTTCTTATCTGAAAATCTGAAGAGGATATTTACGAAGGCTAATAGATAAAAAACTTCAATGACTCAGGAGGGGTTGAGGGAGGTAGGGGAAAAATGCGAGGCAGTAAACATGCAATGGCTTCGTGTGGGCGGAATGACTGTATATCCTGCAATGAGTTATTTCATTTTTAGTTAGCTTCGCACGCATAATCCGACTGACAGTAGGGGTTTCATTCGCTTGAGATCCCTGGGATTGTTTGTTCTACCCCGAACCATTATGAACTTATTTTATGGGTGGATAACCCTTTTCCAAGCGAATTGATTGTTCAGGGTACGTGCATTCTACATGTATTTAGAACAAGCACTTCTATTTTCTTTCGATAGCTTTTCACGTACATTCACACGAGTTCATGACTTGATTTCCCATGTGCTTCCCTTCATAGAGCTTTTCAAGGAATTCATTTTACAAATTATTGTTCAGTGACTCCTGCTCAAAGTATACTTTCTTCCTCCCATCCTTATTCTCTTTATGCATCACCCAACCCATTTCGAATTTATTTCTTCAGTGTGTGCTAACCCCGTCATGTTCCTTTCACTCCCCATGGAGAAAATGACGAAGAAGTCGAAACCTAAGTCGGGAAATAAAATGTTTACATGTGACTTCTGCTACGTTCTTTTAGGAACTTTCTCCAAGGCTACCGAAAAAAACACTAGATAGAGAGCTCTCTCGTAAACATCTACAGTAATAAATTGGAGGGTATAAGGGGGAAATAATATGAGTAATTACCCCCAGAAGGACTACGAAACACAAAAAAGTTGTCTTTAAATATCGCCCTCACATTGTGAAACTCGAATTTTTGATACGCGTAAGACTCAAAATAATAATTCATGTTCATGACGGATTAGAGCATATGGATACGATCATAATATATGAGTAATGTAAATGTTTTTTCTTTTATATTACAAACAATTCAATGCATACCTAGTACAGTTTTAATGTCATAAATTAATTGATTATTTTATTAGTATCAGTATTTAATTGCAGCATCAATTTGCCAAATTGATGAGTGTTTCTGGATACAAAGGATTCTGAGCTATCATATCCCTAGCTGGACTACCTACGTAATTTTTTTTTAAACGTACCAAGTCGATCTGAATGGGTACATAATATTGAACATTCAAGTCTAAATTTCACTGAATTGTTTCAGGCATAAAGAGAGGTAAATATGTCCAGCATTAATTTGTCGTTTTTGAATCATTATTCCTTAATGAAGCATGGAATTAATTGGCTCTATTAATCTTGGGGAGGAATTGTACGAGGTTTTATTAGTAGTAAGTGGTTAAATTCAAATGATAGGCTGCATTTCGAAACTCCCTGAGCATATCTATACACTCCTGGAGCATTTCGTGAGAGGAAAACGGATTCATCGCTCAAAAAAGAAAAACAACTCACGATGCCAGAAAATATATGGTACTGTAATTTTATAAAATCATATTAATTTGCAATAAGATACTCAAATAGTATAATATTAATATTTATAATCCTATTAAATATTATTTCCATTAGTATTGCCGTCACAATATTGATAGGGAGTACACCTTCGAAGATAAACTGCAGCAAATAAAAAATCTAGTTGCAAATGAACACCGGACCGTAGCTGACCCATCGTCTGTTGTTTCAGCAGATCTTAAACTTGGTGAATTCCAGCGCAACCGAACTCCGCCAAAGTCCGAGGTTTCGTATTCCGTTTAGGGTATGGTTAATAAATTTTGCTTTATTAAACCTTAATTAGTTACACAACATTCACGCCGCTCCTTTTAGGCGCAGGGAAAGAAAAAAATCCTCATTTAAACGCCATTTCAGGAAACACTAATTCCCTTAATCCTTTCACATTCCCTTTTTTCCCTTTCATTAATTTCTTTCATTATACCCTACCCTTGTATACTCTTAACATCCCCATTACATTCATATTTTCTCTTCCTTGCTTGGTCTTGTTTCTTTTGCCGCTAATATTCCTCGCCTTGAGAGAGAGAGAGAAATTATAATTTTCGAAAATTACTGGCATACGCGTCTCCACTGTTGACAACAGCGATCTTAAAGACTAACTCTGAACGAAAGGACTGAGGGGAACGAGGAACGAACGACAGCTGCCGATCACTTGTGTCCGAAACCCTTGAGAGAAAAATCCTTCCCGCCTCCACTTCCTCACCCCCACACGGGTGGGGGGAGGTGACGTCATGGATAACTCAAGCGAGAGAGAGATGGGGTGGTTATATTCTGGGCGGACGGATCCCCTCAATCTCCCCCTTTTCCCTTCCAATCCCTCGACGGCCCACGGAGAGTGCGACGGCCGATAAATAAGAAATCTGCTCAGAAGGAGGCGGCTCCTGTGCGGAGCGCAGTGAATAAATATTTCGCGCACGCGTGCTCGGCCGTCCGTGAGCCATGCTTAACCCGGCTGGAATCGTTAACTGTTTCCCGGAGAGGCGATGGGGATGGGCCAAGAGGCGATGGGAGGAGGGGGCGTAGCAGGTATGAGCGTTTCGACGTAGGAATGCGCGATATGACATGACGAACAACTATCGGCACCATATCGATATTTTTTTCCAAACACACCTTTACCATATGTATTATTTCATGGACATTTTGGAGGATCGATGTATATGACGTATAAATGACGATTTGGATAATGTCGTCAATATTCTTAAGTGACCGTTCTTTGTTTCATGTGGCCGCTATGTGGAAATATGAATTATCCTACTCAATTTTACACGATGCTCTCAATAGTACTCGATATACAAAGTAATATTGTCAATTTGATATTCCGTGTTGAACGCGATTTTTATTTTGTACCGACGGTCGTCGTTGTGGAATAAATGTGGCGCAGCCGTTATTTTCAGTGCCTTTAACTAGGAATGATGAATTTTAACAGACATAATATTTCTTT
Organism: Hetaerina titia; assembly: GCA_037158775.1. Taxonomy (NCBI): domain Eukaryota; kingdom Metazoa; phylum Arthropoda; class Insecta; order Odonata; family Calopterygidae; genus Hetaerina; species Hetaerina titia. Next base: position 49,371,356 of record CM073771.1, read on the forward strand.
CAATATATTCCACCTTTTAAAGTTAGATTTTAGATGTTCCCTAGAGACTGTTTATTCAGACAAGAATACTTTTTGTTTTGCTCCACGTGATTTCCTTTTTCGTTTCTTCGTAACTTCTGCCTGCCTTAATGCTATCCGCAAAGCCTATTTTTTTTCTTTCACCAACGCGCTTACACAACGTTCTTTCCTCAATCACGAAATAGCTTTTAAAAGTATAAAACGTAATATTAATCATAAGTTAGGTTACCTATTGCTTTACATTTATGTTATCGATTATAATTATATTTTCTCGATTATTAATCATAATTCAGTCATCTGCTGAATACCATTTATTTAGTTAATTAAATTTACACGAGAAAAGTTGGCTTATAGTTGATTGTCGTTTTGCACTAACAAAATCTTTCTGAAATTTATTAAAAAATATTTTTAAAATTCTCTTTAAGATATTTCTAATGTACATTAAACCAAATTATGACATGAATTGTTGCCAGATTTATCAATTCATCTCCTTTATGAGAGAATATTAAATAATTTGAGGATAGGGATTGACTGCGAAAAGAAGGCACTGATGAATGTTTTCTAACACACACCCAAGAGGAATATTATAAGTCAAAGAAACAGAAGCCCATATATTTAACAATTTATGAGCGTGGAATAGAGGAAAAGTATTTAAACAGAGTATTTATGATTAGCTCCACTACTCTCATTAGCAGGTCTTACAATCTAAATACCTCACTACCTCAAATATTTCAATAGCCATTCTAAAAACATACTTTCTACATTACACAGGGATGGACTAATTTTGGAAATATTAGCAAAAGGGTGTAAATTGTCTAGCAAAGCCTAAAATCGGTCTTATTTCCATCAAAGCCAAGTAAACTGGTTTGATTTTCGTTTTGGAGGAAATTGAATTGATTATCCCTCTTGTATTCCATTCATTAAATCGTGATGCAAATGCCTTAAATTGCAACAAAATACTGTAGCAAATATGGTTTTCATTGACGATTTTCACTAAGGCGATCATGAAAATGTCGATTTCCACCCAAAATCAATGGTATTCACATAGTTTACATAGATATAGAGTGTCGACGATAATAATTTGAGAAAAAAGTCTCAATTTACTCGATCTATGGCATCATCTTAAGGTACTAATCCAAAGATAACTGCTTTGCAGCTGTCCTCTCTGTTCATACTCCAGTAGCATCTTTATTTATCCATATTTTCTAGCATTCGAGTCCATGTACCATTGCCTGTTACGACGCACGCGATTGGTAGCCATTATCTGTGGACTTTCGCATCCGTTCTTCTTTCAATGGCTGTAGGAGACCGTTATGCCTTAGATCATGGCCTCTGGAGACTGAATTGGTATGCTAGAGTGGCTGCGTGGGGAGCATTATGTTTTCCGTTTTTCTGCGTTATGGTGAACGTCTTTAGAAACAGAGAGGAGCTTTTTTTTCCTCAAAATTCATGATATAATTGGGTAAATGCTGAAGCAAAAAATGTTCCACACGCAAGCAAACTCGAAGATAACCAAGGCATCGCCGAATTGCTGCAAACTTCCAGACTTAATTCGTCCCAATCTTACCGCGGCGGCTCCAACAGACAACCTTCCATCAACTTACACTCAGTAATGTACCATTGACCATAGTTTTATATCTACGCTTGCCATTATACCGGTAGTATACTATATAGCAATCTACACTACGATTCTATGTGTGATCTATGTGTAAAACGTAAACTTCCGAGGTAGATTTATGAAATAATTCTGCGATAGACTTATTGTAAGACAAAATTACTAAATTGAGCTCATTAATTATCCAATCCTCAACATATCATAAATAATTACGATAAGGGTCCATTTTTACACGAAAAATTTGCATTAGGGCAAACAAACCTTTCGTTATTTCATGCCTGAATATCATCAGATTACCTAAATGCTATGAGGGAAACGTAAATATTTCATTGACAGTTGACTTATTTACAACGTCCCTTAGCTTTTGAATATCCACCGAGATCCGGACAAATTCCTGTGCTTCTTCATTATTATAATTTTTAGTCACGACTATCTTTTTTTTTTGGCTGCTTCATTTGGGCACGTCAAACCATCAACTAATACAGGGTTCGTCCGGAAAATAAGTGTAATAAGCTCATTGTCTTTTTTGACAAAAGGGGAGTCGTCCACTACGAATTTGTACCTGAACGACAAACTGTAAATGCTGCATTTTACGTCCAAGTGCTCGACAGGCTTCGAAAACGAGTCACCCGCGTCCGGCCAGCGATCAAAAACATCTGGCGGCTGCATCACGAGAATGCGCCGTCTCACACCGCGCTTGTCGAGTCGGACTTCCTGGCCAAGCACGGCGTGGCAACGCTGCCGCACCCGCCCTACAGCCCGGACTTGGCACTACCGGACTTCTTTCTGTTCCCGAAGATAAAGAGGAGTTTGAAAGGAACGCGATACGGGACTTTGGACGCCGTCAAAGAGGCCGTGACGACGTGTCTTCGAGAGGTTCCCGATGATGCCTTCGCGGGAGCGTTCTAGGAATGGGAACGCCGCTGGAACAAGTGTATCGACTCACAAGGGCCCTATTTTGAGGAATATTAGCTTAAGATATGTAAAAGTGTGATACATTTTTTTTTCCTGAGCTCAGTACCCTTATTTTCCGGACGAACCCTGTAACACATGTATTTTGATTTCCTAAGTCTTAAATATTTGACACCGCTGCTCATCTTTACTCGATGCCGGAATGGATTACGTAATCTAAGTACTTTACAATGCGCACGTATTATTTACTTGCAGACGCAGACAATCACATTTTGCGGCTATAAGCACATGCCATAACTTCCTGCTATCCGGTAAAAATTAGGATGCACACTTAAAAAGAAACATAGCAAAGGCCAATTTTAGATCGCCAGTCCGATGGATGGATGCTGCAAAACGAGATCGCAGGGATGTTCCTACATGACAGGCGGCACACAGAATCATCGCAAAGTCGTAAGAGGAGAGGAGAGTGGCGGCCGGGGGTAGAAGGAGGCGGTGAGAATTCGAGCAGTTAAGAGAAAGGGAGGGTGGGGGAGAAAGGGAGATGGAGAGAGAGAGAGAGAGTTAGGATGGAGATGGGAATGGTGTAACGGAGAGAGATTGAAAGGGTGTGGGAGTGAGGGGAGGGTGCCTTCGGGGGGAAAACTTTCGGGGTCGTGGGAGGAAGTGAGGGATGGGGGCCACCGTGGGAGGAGGGGCATTCGGGGGAGGAGGAACGGGGGGGGCAGCGGAGGCGTTGGAAACACTTGGCGGCCGACATGGCGCGGGTGACCTCATCAAAGTCCCCCTCGCTTTTTCTTTCATTCTTTCGTGCCCCCTTCCTATTACGAGATGCACGACCCCCCCCCATCCCCCCAAGGACCGTCGCGGGGGCGGGGGGGGGAGAGAGAGGGGTGGAAGGCAGATGCGTGCTGTGGCGGCGGCACACATTAAGGATTGTGTTTCGGGGAGAGCGGAATGCGGTTGCGAAACAATCGCCGTCGTAATTTCTCCGGTCGCGTTGACGCCCAGGATTCGGCGGAAGGGGTGATCATATCGGACGCTCTCGTGTAGGTACCTACCTCCTTTTGCCAACCTTCGTGTCTCAGCCTCCTTACGCCGTTCGTTCAACCGCCCTGCAGCATCCTTCGTAGATGCATCACCACTCCCCGAATTCCTCAAACGTCCCCGTCACGAGGCTCGTTCTGTCCCTCAACTACCGTATAAATCATTCACATGAGCTTAAATTTTGTGGACTCGCGTGATACCCACTGTTGGTAATCAAAAAGTTCGTAAATTTACACACGATTTTTTTTTTCAATTCTATTTCGTCGTTGCTGTCTCATCGTCAAGGTTAACTTACAATTGTCAAGATAATTACACCTCGACTTTGGCGCCGAAATCGATTGGGAAAAAAAATTGTAAACAACTGATGTTCAATTACAAAAAAATATGCCTCTTTGCGATATTATTTTGCAATAAAATATCGTGTGAAGATCCTAGACTACAATTATTCCATTAAATTAGATGTCTGATTTTAACGATCGTGTCCAATCCGATAGTTTGGATGAGTTTTCTTGAGTGAAAATTGTTACCTTCAGACTCCTCTATCTGAAGTTCGTGCTACTCGCAAAACTTAGTATAGAGGACGTTGTCAGTCTCTCAGTCTTAGAGATCAAACTGAGCAAATATTTACCTCGTTATGCATTGTACGCTTTCGGACAGCATTCATGAAAATATTATCAAACTGGTCCCTATCAGGGAAAACATCTATTATGAGTTAGTGATATCCACTTTAGTTATTATATTCGCCTATTGTTTAAAAGGCAAAACAAATATTTCCAATAGCTCCAAAATCTTATCTCTAATTTTGTCACTGTCGCCTAATTCACCGCGGGGCTTGAATTATTTAGTCGAAGTTGAAGGTGATATCGCTCGTTAGCAAAATAGTAGAGAAGTATAGGAAAATATTGATACCTCTGGTAACAACCTTATTCTATCATAAAAACACGGAAAACCTCTTACTGCCGTAAAAATTGAAAAAAATCAAGTTCCTAAAAAACAAAAATGAGATTGGTCCTTTATTAGTGAAAGGGTTTTAACTTTTTAAATTTGCATTTAAGTTTTTTCATCAGCATGGAAATCAAAATTATATACGAGTATAGTACTCGTATATAGGGTAGGAGGAGCTTTTCATTTCTAAATTACAGTTTAAAAAGTACGATCTCATACGTCACGCTAATTTTGATTTAGCATCGAAAGCACTCATTCCATGTAACATCATCCCCTCAAACCGGAAATCGCGTTAGTCTGACTTCCAGCATCCCAGGGAGCACTTCCCAGAGAGGGCTGTGCATGAAGTGAATCCGCGAGAACCCAAGGGGTCTGACCCAGATGCCAAGCGCTAGTACATGCGGGGTGCAGAGAGGGCGCTCGGTGCAACACGCATCCCAGGCGAAGAGGAAGGAAATGCCACCATTGAGACGAGGGGTGAAATTCTTCAATCGTGGGGCTATTCTCCGAGGCCAAAGCACGCGCGCACCCAGCGGGGATTTGATCCTCGGAGCACTCGTCCCAGGAGGACGTGGCTTAATGGATTCGGATGCGAGAAAACTCACCATTTCCAGCACGCGGAGAAGAAAAATGTGCGGCTGGAGCCACGGATGGAGTTGGGAGCATACTATGGAGGGAAAAAAGGGATTTTCCGTCATGATTTTCAGAATACGACGAAGGAGTGAACCTGAGTCTTTCAAGGTGCCGACTCCACAAATATATTTGCAACAACCTGCACCTTTCCAACTTGATCAATCAGTCGCAAGAATGATAATTGGTAATCACGATCGCAACTGAAGCATAAAGGTAATGCGTAGTACGACTGAGAGGTTATCATTAAGACCGGCCGCTGGCTCGAAAGTTTGTTTTGCGATTTCACTCCTGTTTTATTCTTAGCTAGAGTGCAAAATGCAGATAACTGCTAAAGCGCCTAGATTTCTCACTAGACCTATAAATCAAAAAGTGGCTATTGTCACCGCATGACATCTTTCGTGCAACTCTGGGTCCGAAATGATTGGACCCTCTTTCTTTCTCTCAAATTGTTTATTAAAATCGTTTTGTATCCCTGGTATGTTCCTATTGCAAAAATCCATTATTTAAGAGCTCCTATGAATAGAAATATTTTAGATTTTATATACTCTGCAGTTTTGAGCAGATAAATATATCTACATCTGCTCAGTACCCGTTACCGTACCGTACCGCACCGTAATTTAGAAAGAAAAAAACATGCAGAAGCCACAAATTTATAGTCCAAAAACCAAACATGGTAAACATTCATGCAAGAACCCTTTCACCCCAACCCTTTCACACTCATGCAAACCCACAAACTACCAACAAACATACACAATCTTTGAATTTTTAAGTTTGTTCCGACTTGAAACTTAAATGTTTTTAATGTTTCTAAATGGACTTCGGATTCTTACTATTATGATTTCTGATTGTTCTGGGAAGGAATGAGTATTTAAATAACGCAAGGTATAACAGACGAAGGGATTCACGCATTTTTAATTATGGAAATTAGATATTTGAGACCAATTATTTATTGTTTCATCTCATTTCCACAAACGTTTTGGTACACTGATCAAAAATCAACTATCTCTACAGTATATCAAACAAAATTGAAGACGCGTGGAGGCATGACCTGCGGAAAATGGTCGTTCAAGCTTCCTAGAGAGTAATTAAATCTTTCACCTCGCTCCAGCCATTTCTATTAAGTGAGGTAACCCGCTCTTCTGCACATCAGTGGGTAAATCGACAACAATATATTCTGTTCAAAAAGTTCGAACAAATCCCCACCCGTATACTACAGTTTAGGGGGAAGAAATGTCGAAATTCGACGATAAAATTTGGAGTACTACCCAGCTCACATTACGTACCAGCGATGCCGAGAATGTGAAAAAAATCAGCGCCCTTAGTCGAAATCATTTTTACTTTCCCAGCGCAGACAACACCAAGTGTCCACTTGATTACGTCGATGGGGAGGCGTTTGGAGCTAAAGGAGAAGTTCTGAAAGAAGGACATAATCACTTTAAACTCCGTTTTAACCGCTATGCTGTCCCACACGAGTCAGGATCCTCCTTCCCATTGGGCACATTCCACGCAATTAGGGGAGGGATGGGTCATGGACGTGACCAAGGGCACCAAACGCACGCGTTATTTTTAGATCCTCCGGTTCCCCTCCCCTCAAAGGGTGAGCGAATACCCTTCCCGGAGAACATAACAACGCAGCTAGCCATCTGACATCACATCGACCCAAAGTGTGATTGGGGAGGCATTACTCCTGATTGGCTTCGGTCATGGCGGAAGTTGACCTCATCGGATTACTTCAAAGAACATGTCTGCAATTTTACGGTCAACCGACGGTTCATGAACCTGGTCGAAATTTAAGATTTTCAAAAGGACAAAGGTAATGATTAGATTTAACTGTTTAACTTCGTAGAACGTTGGCTTGAGAAAAGAACAAGGCCGATGGATAAATTAGTATTATTTTGCGAACGAGTCATCAGTCCAGTAAAATAAACAAAAGTATTTCGTATTTTATAGAGAGTACACTTAAAAATAAAGGATTATGTGTTTCGAGAGTAAGATAAAGGAAATTTGACAAAACACGAAAATTAAAATTTTCAAAACATGAAAACATAAATATTCTGTTTAAGTTCAACTGCATTATATGGTATTTTATAGCTTCACTCCCGAGAAAAAAATTTGATTAAAAGGACTTTTCACCCCATAATCTTCGTAACACGAAACCTGGGAATTGCCGAAATTTATTGATAGTAATGGGCTTCCTCTCCTGAAAGAGCTATTTCAAGCGAAAATTCCTCGAGAAAATAACAAATTTTTTCTTACGACGAACAAAGTGTAGATATTTACATAATAACAAAATCAATTATTACTCGTTTCTCAATATGATAGCCTAAAACAGGCACGATTCAAGGTTCTCAAAATGTACGTGTGTAAGTATTTTAGGATCGCGAAAGTGAAATTTTATTACTGTGCAACGGAATATTTTGAAATTTTATGATTTAGGCATTTATGACATCAAAGAGCGCCTTGGGTCCGTTTAATTACGTAGCCTATCAGAAATCTTCGTAACATTTTCCAAATGTTCCGGTCCACCCAGTACCCCCTCGGATACGGATGTGCCGAGGGCCTAATGGGTAGGACGGTATCCTTGGTGAAGCGGGCCCCCGATCCGGAAGGGTGGGAAACGGCTGACTTATCCGCGTATCTCTCGCTCCTCCCCACGGCGGCGGCGGCGGTTCGTTAGGCTCCTCGCGTGTCGTGGTGTGTGTCGTCATGCGCGAATAAAGGCGGGGTGGAATGGAGTGTCGGCCGGCGGCAGCCTGCCCACTGAGTGGGGATAGCGCATTTCCTGGAGATAATGGGCCCAGTTAAGATTGGGCGGCAGGCGTGGGTGGGGGTTGGAATTCTCCTTCCCCTCCTCTCGCCCTACCCCCCAATCCCTGTTTCCCCCGTTTCAACCCTCGCCCACCATCATCCCCCTCCTCCACTGACACACTAAGCTCCGCGGGAGTGCAAGTTCTTGGTGACCATTGATTTGAGTCCGTCCTGACGATAGGTCGCTGGGAAAAAATACCATGGGAACATAATGGAAAAATGAAATTCAAAAATATTCTATTCCAGATGGCGTAGAACTGAACTTTCATCATCCTAAAATGACTGTCATACATTTTGAGAATCTTACAGTATACATCCGAAGATTAATGATCATAAAATATGAATTTATAGCAAATTGAAATGAAATTATTGATTTTGTAATTCCGCACATTTTATTTAAAAACGCACGACCCAGGTTTTGATGTTGAACGTCGTCATCGTCACGTATCAAAGTCGAAACTGGGACATTTTTTTAAAAATAAAGTGCGCGGAATTAAAAAGAAAACTATTTAATTTCAATATGTTATGCAAATTCCATAAAGTTACGCCTGAGACAACAAATTTTAATGAATTTATAGCATTAGAGTTTAATTAATTTGGTGCACATATTGTATGGATAAATATGTTTCAATATAAGTAATTTTATGAAACCGTACCCATTATATGAATGCTCAACGCTTCCTCAGATTTGAGCAGCTAACTTAAACTAGCATCATTAATGACGCTAAACACGAGCTCTTAGTGATCAGGTATTGTTACGAGTATACTTACAAGTATGTTGTTACTTGTGCACACAGTCGGTTTATGACGTTTGGCACAAACGGCATTGTTCAACAGCATACTTAATACTTTAAGAAAATTAAATTTGGACAAAAAAAGATTATAATTAATAGTGATCATAATGTAAGTAGGTTCAACTTCAACAACTTGCCAATAATTTGAATCTATCAATCGAATAGATATAAAAGCTATTCCGTCTCGGGCATTAAGAATAGTTTTGAGCGGTAAATGTTAAACAATTATATGGCCATGATAAATAACTATAGCGTTACCAGACAAAAAAGCGTGAAAAATGCTGTGTCATTCAAAATGTGATTTCCACGAGAGGTTTCTACAATCGGAAATCAGAACTTTTGGATGTTAATTCCATGTATCTGTTGCTACGGATGCTCTCCATGTGTCGTTAATGACCTCATTGAAAAGAAAGTCATGTTACTGGAATGAATTGTATATACACAAAAACTCGTCGATTAGCGCAGAGTCGAGGGTGCATTCAAAGTGACTAGGTTTAAGGGAAGGAATTAAAGGGGACGGGATTGATGCAGAGGACAGCTCGACTGGCCTAATGGTAAAGTAAAAAGCGAGGTGAAGGGTATGAGTTTTTGAAATGGACTGTGTCGAGAGAATTGAAAGGTTCAATGATGTAAAGAGGGATTTAAGCCCATGATGAAATAAAATACATACTTTCTTATTCCTAAATAATCAGAAAATCACATTTTATGTCAGAAGGCATATTTAGTACATTAGAACGGGTGATATTAATGATTCGATGATAAATTAAACTTATTACTATGGTCAATTTCAGCTGAAAAATAAATTAATTAAAGGTATGTCGTTAATTAAATATGAAAAAACCATAAACACAGTAATCAACCCGAAGGTCGGTTTAGTAGGTGATGGTAGAGTTCACCCAGTATTAAGCATGACGGCGTGTGAAAATTCACACATCAGGGTAGGGGGGCCAGTTCCTTTCCCTTTGCCGGTTATGGTTTCCCAGGAAGATCTAATTAAATATATGATCACTCAAAATAAATTATTTAAAATAATAATACATTTATATTAAAAACTTAATGAAAATTATAGTTAAATGAAGGGAAATTAATTAATTCTAGGGGTTAATGTCATCGAGCCGCATTTCTACCGCAGAAGAAATATCAAGGAATTAGTCTTTTGATTTGGTGTCTTATATTACGAACAAAAACTCTTGGGCATATTTCATAGGTTACAATCTCTATCGCATATGCAAAAAAATATTTATTCTTAGTGGTTTATTTTTTAAACTGTTCTCGCAGATCCAATTCCACCCTTCAAATTAGGAAAGCATCAAACAAACAACACGTTAAGGTAAGTTCCTAATTGAAGGCAGCAACTGCGTTATTCTACCATTTTATATGAACTGCAGCCAATAATATACAACACTTCAGCTATAACGAATGAGTCATAACTAGAGCTCAAAAAGAAGCTTTATCTCGATCACACGGATCTTATCGTATTGCATTCCTTTAGTTTCTAAAGCGCAAAAAAAGAGCTGTGAGGAGAAATTATTGAGTTATCTGAGACTAAAGCAGATATGAATAATGCTATCTGGGTTAGGAAATCTCGAAATCTGTATTATAAAGATACTCGGTGTGAAAAATGATATGGGGCCGGAAAGGTTTTCACTGTAATCATTTCCTTTACAATTGTTGCGAGAAATTTCACGGGGGAAAATTATTTCCTTTAGTAAGGATTTGAGCGTGATCCTTCAATATCCGGCAGAGTACTTTAGACTTTGGACTAATGCGTTCGAGTAGTTTAATTGGTGGAGGTCCTGAAATAGATGGATTCTCGTTCGAATGCCGGTCCAGGCGAATGATATTTTCTCGTGGAATCGCCGCAATTAGTATGGAAAACAGCGGATGTCTCCTCAAAAATTACTGTTTCAGTCTTTTCTGCAGATTCTACGAATTTACCAATATTTTCATAAGTGCGCCTACTATCCTGCCGATTATTCATGCACGCATGAATGCAAAGAATCAAACTTCATTTGCGCACAGTTTTAATTATGGATCTGGGTCTTTCCCAAAAATAAGTAGTGAACAGTACGTTTTACGTGGCACAGAAGAACTTGTTCTTGCTCCCAAGAATAAATACGAGTTTGAAAGACAATCATTTTGGAACGCTGCATTGTGTCAAAAGTGGCCGTGACGAGGTGCCTCAAAGAGGTTCCCGCCGACGACTTTCAGGAGGCGGATTGCGACTGGCAGAGGCGCTATGGCATCGATGTATCGATTCACAAAGGTGTTATTTTAAAGAATTTTAGTAATTTGTACTTTTATCTGTGATAATAGTTTCCCCAGATTTATTCTGCCTATTTTTTTGGACAGACCATGAGTAATTGGTTTTAATTCTCATCATTATCCTCCGTTTACATCACCTAAACACGGAATGAGTGATAGGAAAGTTCATGCAGGTCAACGTACGACATAACGGGGAATGTGTAAAGCAAATTAAGAGCCAATCCAACGCTCGCGCCAACGAAGCCTGAGTCAGGATGGGAATATCACTGAAAAATCCGACATTGTCTCTCGACTCTAATAAAGTCCATCGGCATAGAAAGTTATGTCTGGCTACGGTGATATAAACGGAGGATGACTCTAAATTATATCCTATATACTTGTGTCTACTCATTTATCGTTACATCCTTACCCCGTCTATTGTAAGAATGCGTTGCCCATAAAAACTAAAAGATGTCATGATGAGCAAAACTATTCCCTTCGACCATAGAATGCTGTTTCGAGCGGTAAGTAATTCCATCAATCCTCGTCAGTGTCATCGTGGGAAGGACAGGTTTCTGAGAATGATCTTCCTAGATGTATCAACCATTATGTTGTATCCAGACTACCTTTTCATATATATGGCTAATATTTTCCCTTTGCTCAGTCTGTTTACAACAAAATTTTATTGTGTAGTTGCATCATGTTAATTAATTTTTATTCATCCTTCTGATCATTCATTTTTATTATTTATAAGTTTTTTAAATATTTGGTTTGATTACATACCTAAATGAACGCTTTCGCTGGAAAAGGTTCATTTTGTAAGGTTCAATTCTATGATCGTTTGTTTTGTTTTTGTCAAACACTATCAGACTACTTGAAAGGGCTAACATGATGACTTTTTTTAATGACAAATGAATGTGGTTTGTGCGACCTAGAGAGCTTAGTAAGTGATTCTGAGATTTGTTTTTGAGAGCAATGAAGGAAAAGATGGTTGTAATTAGACAACTCTATGTACTCAGCTGTGGAGGGAAACAGATGTAGAAATAAAATACAGGAGGATTGAATGTGGAAATGCAAATATCTGGAGGCTCCTTCGTTAACCGTACCAATAGTTCGATGTAAACCCCTTTTTTAATTCAGTTGCAGCAATATGACTGAATATTTGGGGATATTAAAAATGAAATTATCATACAGATTATTTTTATTTGAGCTGGAAATATAATATCCATGGGAAAGTTCAAAGCAGATTTACGACTACTTGCATGCATAACTGTCAGGAAATCATTCTTTTCTTTAATAATTATCACAGTAAGGTAGATAACGTGTTTACATAATAAGTGATGATTTAAATGATGTAGTGATATTTTAAATAACTATTTAATTTTTCAAGCACGAACAAATATTTTTTTAAAATTTGGTATTATTTAAATTTTAAATTAGTCTTCTCTTTGATTGTTAATGTTTTTCAAAGAATCCATGAATTGTAAAACTGATAAATATATAATATGATGTGTGTTCAAAAATTAACGGGAATTTTAATTTTTGGACAATAATATTTATTTATTCTTATATTGTCACCTTCAAAGTAGTCCCCATTGGAGATTATGCACTTGTGCCAGCGCTTCTTCCAATCCCTGACACACTTCTTATACTACTCGATCTTTGAGATAGCCTTTAGTTCTTTCAGCGATGCGCTTTTAATGTCATCTACGGCTGTAAAACGACGGCCCTTCAAGGTTCTCTTAATTTTTGGGGATAGGAAAAAGTCACACGGAGCCATTTCTGGCGAATATGGAGGCTGAGGCGTCGTTACAGTATTGTTTTTGGCCAAAAATTCACGAACAAGCAATGAAGTGTGAGCTGGTGCATCATCGTGGTGCAAAAGTCATTTTGGAACGAATTTTGCTGCCACGGGTTTCATACCCAAAAAATTGGCCTTCAGCCTCCAGATCGCATTGAGAGATGAGTTTCTTCCCTGTACATTTATCAGGGCAAAAGAGAACCACTCATAAGAATATTAATTATAAGAAATTTAAAATATGCCGCTACCAATCGAAAGCGATTAATTTTTTAGGCATATTCATGCATTCATCATCCACGGAACCATTCTTCTAACGGGAAAAAATTGAATACGATGAATTCATCAAAATTCTTTCAATCTTCAACTATATTTACAAAAACGGCAGATCTCAGACGCTAACAGTTACTTATGAGTAATGGATCACTTCCAGGCATGATGCAAAATCGATCCTATCGTATGATTATTCATGGTGATTCCACCTAGAAAATACGAAAATCGCCACAAATTACACAGCGTTCGATTCTTGAGAAGATTTTCTTCCGCCATAGAAAATCACGAGAAGAATTTTTCACGTCCTATTTTTCATTTCACGCTTTTATGTATCAGAAAACTTCGGCGTAAATGCGGAATGTCGTTAGAACGCCCTCGACCGTATCTTGCTGGGGAACGTTCAAATAAAGTCGAAATAAATAGTTAAGAAGCGTATTACATGATGTTTTCATCACTTTATAAACTGCGGATATACATTACATTTCTTCCATGGATGACGTAATTTCCATTTTTCATTAAGTGTAAGAGTTTCTATTTCGTCAGGAAGACCAATGGTGGTGATGGGCGCTCCTCTGATTCCATAAGAAAAATTTTTCAACTCGGAATGCTATATAATGGTACGTACCATGAAAGATTTTGAAATGAACTTCAACGATAGGATATTGATGCACGCTCCAACTAGTGTAGGCGGCTGTACTTATGACTGATGAAAATAAGCTTCATTACATATATAATCAGGGTCGCTCATTAAAACCCTTCATATTCAATAGTGCGCTGCGATTGGCAGATGAATACGAGGCGTATTCTTAAAGTAAGTACCGTTTGCTTATATTTAAACATTGGCGCTTCAGAACACAGTTTTGCTCCTGCAACGCCATCTACTGATTCATTGAGAAGCTATAGCAGCAATTGCTTTGTTTCAGAAGTCGTTTGCTTGTCCGTGCATGCAAACAACAATGTCCGCGACAATCGTTGATCCCGCCAGCTGTGAAGTGCGTTATGTCATACGATTCTTGTATGCAAAAGGATTGTCGGCTGCTGAAATTCATCGGGAATTATGCCTAGTTCATAAACCTACAGTTATGAGTGAAGGAATGGTTAGAAAATGGTGCTGTGATTTTAAAAATGGACGAACAAATGTCCATGACGAAGAGCGAAGTGGTAGACCCAGTATTCTGACCGATGAAATTGTTTCGCAAGTGGAACAAAAACTGCGATGTGATCGTCGATTGACAATTAATGGCCTGGCTGAACAATTTCCTCAACTTGGACGCACTACTGTCTACAATATTGTTACGGAAAACCTCGGATACCACACATTGCGTGCAAGGTGGGTACCGAAAATGCTCACCGACCACCACAAAGAGCAAAGAATGTCCAGTGGACGAGAGTTTTTGGGTCGTTGGGAACTCTTTAAACCACCCACCGTACAGTCCTGACCTTACACCCAGCGACTACTTCCTCTTCTTGCACTTGAAACAGTGCTTCGGTGGACAACGTTTCGAAACCGAAGAGGAACTCAAGAATGGCGTTGTCGATTGGTTCAACCCTCAGGCGGAGAGTTTCTATGCAGAGGGGTTAAAGAAGCTGGTGCAGCGGTACGAAAAATGCTTAGAAGTGAACGGTGATTATGTAGATAAGTGAAGTAGGTTTGTAGCTAACTAAAAGTGTCAATAAAATGTGTTTCATAAGAGTATATTTTTTCCTGTGACCAAACGGGCCTTACTTTATGAACACGTCTCGTATATAGCTATAGTTGCAAGGATGAGAGAATATCTGACAAGAATACTAGATAGCCAGAGAAGTATAACTGAAGATAAACACGATTTAAACTACGATAGTAAGGTTTAACTTCAGACTATGTGATATTTTTCAGGTCTGCCAGATCTCCCTTGGAAACCACAGGTTATATTAGAAAACGATATGACCCCCAAATATGATGTGCGAATTTGACAAAACGTAGAGTGTACTAGGTGAATTCTACCCTCTCCTTTCAACCCAACCTTCGTGTTATTCACTGTGATTAATGCTCTAATTCAAAGTATTCGAAAGATTAGGGGGGGACGCGATGACTCAAATGCATGAAATAGGCAACAAAATTACTAACATTGAAGAAGCATGAGGGATATAATTAGCAGAATAGGAATGATGAAGAAAGCTTTCTATCAGGAGTAAAAACGACCAACGGCAAACAAAAATAGCATAGGCATATGAAGAAAATTTTACGATTTTATTAATGGAGTCAGCTTTTCTACGAATATGAGACTTGAACGATTGGGGCGGCAGAGAAAGAAGATTCAAGGCGATGTAAATGGGCTGCTTCTGAATATTGATGAAAAGAAGTCGTTAGAGTTACAAACGAAGACCTTCGAAGTGTGGGTTTATGAAAGAAATATATGAAGAACGAGAAGAAGAGGGAAACTGAGGGAAACCCTTGCTGAGGGGCGATACCTCAATTAGGATCATAATGAAGGAAACAAGGAGGGGAAGAGTTAGACAGGCCGAGGATGGGCGGGTGATAGAAATTGTCGATGAAGGAGCTGTGAGGGAATGAAGAGATTGGCAGGGAGGATGATATGAATGGAACCTGATGAATGAAACCTCAGTTGGTTACCTTTGATTTATTTATTTGTTTACCGACTTAATTGGGAGAGGTTGAAGATTATAATCCCTTATTCCACCTAACCCTTACATTACAGATATTACATCAATGGAGACGATAGCAACCAACCACGCCCTAGGCGGAAAAAAACCCACCCAGGCGGGAATCGAACCCGCGACCCTCGGATTGGCAGATGAGGACGTTACCCCGCCGCCACCGAGGCTGGCGAATGTTAATGAGAGTGACCAACTACAACTTTGCTACGCGTTGCGCTGGGGATTTACGGTGATTACCGGGGACTTAAGCACCGCATTTCGTTGGATTGTCCCTTAAAATATCTGGCAACCCCGCTCGAGTAAGCGTCTGCTAATTGGACTCATCCAATTCCGAGCGAACTGTTGCACCCAGAGGTGACGTAAGCGCCCGTAGACTTTTTTCCTCATCTTCTTTTTTAGTGTGCTCCCTTATTCGCGTCATCGCCGAATGATCTAACTCTCCACAGCTCGCCAGAGCATAGTCTGAATTTCGAGCCCCGACCCATAGAGCGCTCCACTCACACAAATCCCCACTCCTCCACCCGTCGACCGGCCTCTCCCAGAACTGGGCGAGCCCAGCCCTTAACGCTCATCCGACCCAACCCACGAAGGCCGTGGAACAACGGCGAGGACTATAATCAAGCCTCGCTCACCCTCCTCCTCCTGCCCCTCTCCACTCCCGAGGATGGGTCGGGAGGCCGGGTTCCTTCCAACCCCATCGGACCCTTGCTGAGTGAGGGTTAGCGCCAGACGCCACGAAACAGGGGCCGTACCCTTTTATTATTTATGGTTTTTTATTGGGTGCGATCCCCACGATCTTTCCGAAGGGCACCGTTTCCAACCCCGCATTTGAGCGCACCAGACGGACCTTAGAGACGCCAGAGCCGTGCGGTATTGCTGTGCATCTAAGGCAACGTTTGATAATCATGCGAAACGGAACCGTAAACTCGATACGACTTATTCGATACCTCGATATGCAAGGTAAACGCGATACTTGCTCGTATCATTTCAAATATTACATGTAAAATTACGATTTAGCCTGAATGAGGACTTAGGGAGCATTGAGCAGGTTAGGGAGCATAGAGTTTTTTCACTGGCTGAGGTGGATTCAGGCTGGATCGTGCCCCTCCCCCCAGAGACGATTTCAGTCTTGATGGTTATTTTATTTGGTCAAAAAATAGTTGAAAATTAACAAGCACACAAATACTAGACAAATTTGATTTCAACAAAACTGTTACATTTCTATTCTTGTTAACTTCAAGTCTTCGCTTAACTCGCTCGCAAGTCAATCCTGTAACCACCCACGTCTACTGCTGTCAACGCTAACTGCACGTGGGGTAAAATAATGGTTAAATCGACTCGATAAACAGTTCCCTAAGAGTTCAACTGTATACTACAAATGTAATTACTGTTCTGGTCAACAATGTTTTAAGTCAACGGCAGATTATTTTCATGGTTCATAGAAATCATGGCATATAACTATGTTAAATTAATTCATTCGAAGGTTTTTCAAAATGAGAATAGTGATTATCAGGTAGAATGAGTGCTTAAAATGCCACCCAAACGAATTAACGATCAAGTAAGTGCAAAAGAAAACAAAAATTAATGAAACCAAGGAATGGAACAAATGCGACGATAAGATCTTCCAATTCCATCGAGGTCGGTGTCGAACTCTGTGAAAAGTAAGAATCGCATTCCGGGGGGGTGAAGTTTCTCGAAGGTCGAAGTCAAATAGTTTTTGGCGATCTGAATGCACGCAAATTGGAACTCAGCGCCATCCATTCACACGGAAAAGTCTGCGCGTCGACAAAGGTCGGCGATCTGAATTTTTACATTGCGGAGCCACCCAGCTCTCTAACAATGTGAGCGGAGGGAGAGGTATGGGCGTGACTTCGCGACGGGGAGAGAGAGGTGTAGCGGGAACCCCCCTCCCCCCGGGCGGCGGGAGGAAGGGGTCGGAGGGTACCGGCACAAGCACAGAAAGGGGATGGATTCGAGAGTGAAAGGAGAAAAAGAAACTTCACTGTAGTCGTGAACCATCCCCGAAAGCGAATCGATCTATTACTAGAGTGCGTCAATTAAAGGGGTATATTGTACACCTTGAAATATATCGAGAATGAATATAACTGCTACCCCTAGAATTATTTGAAATTGAGATACCTAATCTTCCCATGCTGAGAGTGTGAAATGTTGTACTCCTGACCACAACTTTTAGGAGTGGGTGTAGTTCATTTCATTGTTATTCAGTGCCTTAGAGTGAAACCATATACATTTTCAATCCTCTGCTAAAATGCATTAATTCATTTTTATTATTTTCCTCAAATGTGCAATAAAGCAGTTCAGCACTTAGCCGCCCTTTATAAATAATACAACCTAAAATAATACAACGTGGTAATAGATTACCAGAAAGTTTTACGCTCCTGAAGACCCATGATAAATTACATTTTCTTTATCGTTATTCAATTTCATAGCGAGTTTAACTGAGTAATGGAATTGATCTTGTACGATGATCTAATCGGGGATGACAAATAGCAAGCGCAACGCGAACGCGAGAGGATTTATGCAACGTTTCGTGGACGGCGGTCTCGAAGGAATCTGGGGTAAGGAAACTTAGTCTCAAACGCCTTTGGGCAGCGGACCACGGACGATGAGAGGAGGAAGACAGCATTACCCAGCACCAAAACGAAAACTCGCATTTCGCCCGAGTCATCTTCCAGGGAGGCGTGATGGCAAAATTTGCTCGAGGCTTGAAAGGATCACTCGCGGGCAGGATGAGAGTGAAAAAATAAAAGCTCGCGAGAGAGCTCATGTCCACTGGAGGAATCTTTCCTCCGACACACTCGAGGTACACTTTTCTGCGGCTAAATAAGATGAGACCACTCTTTCCCAAAGAATCAGACTCGGGGGGAAATCAAAGGAAATAATACCGCGCTTCCGAAACTTCTCGACAGAAGAAATGGTGCCGAAGAGGAAACAGTAGTTCAAGTTATAAATTTTCCAGTTTTTTTCTGGCTAACTAGGTACACAACCCGGAAAGTTGAAAATTCTGTTACTTTTTAAAGTAATATAATCTCCTGGGACCTACATGCTTTCACAACGCTGACGCCACGAATCCATGGCCACCGAGAACACTACAGTAGGAGTCAGTTTACTATATGGTGCAGCCATCTATATCTTGTATTCAAAGAGAGTGTCTGCGCAGTTTTAACTCAACCGCAATTTAAACTCAACCACATTTTTCTACCTCCTTCGAGTTGCGGCAAAAAAATTGTGTGACATTAGGACTTGAAATCATCTCGAGTACTCGCACTGATCACTTTGATTTATACAGAGTCGCACCCAAAACTGGTAGGACTGATTTTTTTACAAGAGTTTTATCGACGATATACTTACATCGACTTAATAATCTTCAAAGTATGCTTCTTGAGCTGCTACACACTTAGTATAACGTTGCTCTCATTCCCCGTACGCCCGCTAGAAATTTTCTTTGGGGATGCCGTTGATGACCCTCGTAGAAGCCTCTTGAACGGCCTTCATCGAGTCAAAACGTCGTCTTTTGAGCTGTCTTTTCATCAGGGGGAAGAAGAAGAACCGGTGGTGCCAGATCGGGAGAATAGGGCGGGTGCGGCAACGTGGCAACGCCGTATTTGGCCAGGAGCTGTCTGACTACGAGCGCGCCATGCCACGAATTTTCGGCACCATCTTGGCGCACACCTTGCGCATGGCCAAATCCTGTGAAATAATGCGTTGGACGTTGGATACAGACAGACCCAACTGGTCTGCAATTTCTTCGCTGGTTAAGCGTCGGACTGTGTTCAGCAGTGTCCTCACTCTGTCCACATTCGTGTCGGTTCTTGCCGTCAAAAAAAATGAAGACACAAACTTCTAAAAGGCAGCTATGTTTCAAAAAGGAATGCTAGAATAGTTACTATATAATTAAACGTATCAGGCATAATTTCGTGAAACTTCTGCATCACGGGAAAGTGCAAAACATTTTATATATTTAAATTTCATTAAAAGCTACACGCATTTCGAAGACCTACGTCATTTCCTAGTCAGTACGTGAAAATGACCCCAAATGTAAGTCGTCATACATTTTTTTATTTCGCTTTAGTAGCTACCGGAGTTATACGTACATGAATTGGGAGATTTCCTTCTTTATCAATCTACGTACCAATGCTCCCGAGCATGCATCCAAAATATTCAGCGTCGTTACCTTAACTTTTTCCTCGCTCAGTTTTTCTGCTTTATGTATAAGATTTTCTTTAGGACCATGATATCCTGAAGTGGCGTGACAGTTAAGTGAGTATTTTACCTTTGGCTATCGACGAGAAAGGACTCAGGCTCAAAGTCCGGCCGATAACTTTAGTTTTTGAAAATCTTGAGTTTGAAAATTCAATTGGTCAGATTTTCTGGTCACTAGAAATCAATGTAAAAGAATGGTGTGCATGGAAAAAGTCTATGAACAAGTAGTATTTTGGTTAGGATTTTTCAACAGAAAAAAAACTTTCCGAAAATCAGCCCGAATGTTTTAAGTTTACCAAGTTGGTCGTATTCCTTCCATTTCTACCATCGATATCGTAGCTATGTGAATTGTTGAAAAGGAAACCAACCTTAACCTCTTTGTATGCCGACCAAATCTCAATCAAATCCGCCCCGCCTGGTGCACTCGCGTTCATTATTCAGAAACAGTAGGGATGTGTTCAAAAGTTACTCATTGAAAAGGTGTTGCAACAGCGGCATTGCAAAAATCTACGTCCACAAACGTGGTATGACAGTCGTCTAGTTGAAATTTCAAGGTGACGATTACGTAAGCCTAGAATAGGGATGTGGTATCATGTGTTGGCTTTTGAAGTGGCGGGGTTGGCAATCGTGGCATTTGCAGTTATGAGCATATTTAGATTGCTGATGTTGTGGCTACTCATCGTGTAATACGGATTCTTTTAGTGCGTAGCATATTTATGAGCAAGTGCTGGGATAGTGCATGGGTACAATTTACATGGCTTCTGAACTAGGGTCGTATGATTGTTCTGCCTGAATGTAATATGGTGACACTCATTTTGAGTATGTGTATATATATAGCATTGTTTTCAACAAATATTATTGCACTGTGCTTTCAATTCCTCTTAATTTCGAGCGAAAACCTACCTGAATTTCAGGAAAATAATTTGAAGGCAATATTTTTTATCTTTAAATTACCAGGAAAATTAGTTGGATTTCAGAAGGATCTATTTGCTCAAAATGTACAGCTTTTTAGGCTAGCTTAAACGTTTTCACCAATTTAGCTAGGTGAATCTTGCTGAATGAAAACAAATATTGGAAAAAGCATTTTTTAGCGTGCCTACCACATTTCACGGTGTTTTTCATCTTGGAATGAAAACCCTTAAGCAAACCAACGAGTCCCATTTTTTATCCGGATAGGAGTAGTACATATAAAGGCCGCAAGTTAATTGGAAGCTCACATAAAGTCTCGTCCACATAAAAATCCCTAACAACTGAAGTGGAAAACGAGCATAGTTTTCCAAAACGCCTCTGCTCGCCGCGATCATTCATTCGACGTAAATTGTCCATTCTATCGTGCAGCATATTACCCACAACGGGAGATTCAAAACCGGCAATTTTGGTGCACTTGGCGACAGGATAATTCCTCAATTCTATCCTACGTACCAACACGCGTGACTGAGGATGGTTCCATCACGCGTATGCCCCATTCAACGCATTGAAGCGGAAGCGACTATCATGCTATTCTATGAGAGCGTTTCCCGGCATTTTATAAATCATGCCTATCCTCACCGCCTCAAAGATTTCGATGCTCCCTCTATCATAATAGGTAACCAAGTTCTCCTAAAGGATTGCATAAAATAGTGGCTTCAAATAAAATAGGAGCAAAGCATACTGATTTTAATTTTATTTTCCTCAATGGATATAAATTCTATCGAAAACGGTTATATAGTTTTACTACATAGCTGATGAGGTGACGAAGTCAACTTCATTCTCTCAACTACCCCCTGTGGGGCGTATGGTCATGCCGGGAAACACAGTTATAAGACGCCAGAGCGAAGATTGTTGTCGAAACCAAGTTGTCTAAAGTTGTCGAAACCAAGAGAAAAGTCAAAATCTCTGATTTGATCAACGCACTACACAATAAGGATGGGATGGGTTTTAGAGGATTGCCAAGAATAAGATAAAAATAACAAACGATGGAAGGTTATCTTCGCGAAGAAATAGGCAGGAATAAAGAGATTGACATCAATAAGGAGTGCTTGGAGGGCCGCTAAGAACCGAATATAGGACCCGTGATGATGATTTATTATGATCGTTTCCACATCTAATAAAATTTGGCTTTGCAACATTCCCACAGTGTCCTTGGCCACTTAGCACGCATATCAATGATGTCTGCAATACGATTAAATAAATCGAAGAGGAATTTGCAAATGATAGACAAGTTCTGAGTGTGAATCGAATTATTTTTTTTTGCTGACCAAATAACTGGTTTTTAATTATGCCACCAATATTGTATAACGATAATGTAGGTACTTTATAGACAACAGATTATGTTTTTTTTAAAAGATAACGATCTTTAGAAAGAGGTGTGGAAAATTGACTGCTCCAAAAGTAGAAACGTCGTCCCCGTAAAACTGAATGCCTATAATCGAATTCTGAACGCGAAATTTGAAGTCTCCGCCGGATTCGCCAATTAGGTAATTAATTGCTCCCATCAAGGAGATATCCCCATTCTGTAGGGAGCCCGCATTCGTTAGGCAATTCAATTGGCAACCATATTTAGGCGCATATTAACACCATTAAACTAGAACGAGGTGACGTGGTAAATTTAGCGTCCTCTTCACAAAACTTTTATTAATAGTAGGTAGTAACATAGCGTTTTAAAGTTCAAATCGGTAAAGGAATATCTTCAGTAAAAATATAAGTTTTCAAATAAATGCCTTAAAATCGGTATGTATTTTCATACCGACTCATACGATTCGTATAAGTCGTTTTTACCCAAGGATCTTCAACATAAGTGTTTTAATATTTGAAAAATTTCAATACGTTACATTATTAATCATTTCACTTAAGCGTTTCATTTCACCCCGGCTAAAAGAACTGTTTCGGGCTCTACTATTTGGGACTCCATTATTATTATAGGGTAAAACAACGCTTCAAGTTTAAACATATTTCCACAATATTTCTTACCTGGCTGGAGTGTATATCATTATAAAATCTGCAAATGTAAACCCCCCCACATATGTAAATCTGTAACGAAGCCTGGTCGCAAAAAGAATATATATGATTTCGTCGAAGTAACGCGAAAGTGTTGAACAAAAAACTTGGACAGAAACAAACTATATAAGAACACATAAAAAGAACACTCACACGTTATGTCTTAATAATTTCAACTGAATTTAGCTCCGTCTCCATCAGAAGAAACAGTAGTACTCAAGCAGCGCTGATGTTTCGTCTGATAAACACGGAGCTGGATTTTTTTAGTTCGAGTTTAGTTTAGTTAGAGTTCTTTTTGTGTGTCTTTTTTTGTTTGTTGCTGTCCAAGTTTATATATATTATACATAAATATAATATATATATATATGTGTGTGTGTATATATATATATATATGTATGTGTGTGTGTAGGGAAATAGAAATTATTGTTTTTCCCTATTATGACCCTAGCTGGCGATTTATATAATCAATTTTATCTCGCAACAATATGTTCACACAATGGCAATATATTCATCCCTTTTTATAACGGTACAATTTCCACTCTGTTTAGACCGTTGTATCACGAATTAACTACCAAGTCTATCGTTTCTTTAACCATCGAGAAACTGTATACGTATCCTTCCGATTGTTGATGAGTTATATCTACTTCACGTATTTTATCCCAGCTTTAATGGCCTCTATCCTCTAATTCGAGTCCCGGTCGCGGTGATGCCCCTTAATAACATGGGAAGGCTGGGGGGAGGGGTGGCGAAAGGGAAGGGTTGAGGGTCGGAGCGAATCAATTCAGGGGTCGCACGCGCGAACTCTCAACGCACTGGGTCAAACGCTTGGTTGTCCGAGCGGCGGACGGCGGATGCAGCGAAGACGGGAAGTGCAGCTCTAGAACCCTTGCCAACAATCAGATTGTTCCACATTAACGCCAATTGTTATGGGGAGTTTGCGGCGACCCTCCTACGTGCCGCCCTCCCAAAGGAGGAGCCACTTGAAAGGGGACAAGGAATGTTTCGAATAGAATATTTAAAAAAAAATAATGAAAACAGGCTTGCCCACGGAATTATGTCATAACCTCGGGGACCTCAGTCCTTCGTTCAAGGGCTCCCAGAAAGTTTTTATTGACGCCTACCTTCGCCATAAAAAATTTTGTACGCACGCCTCTCTAAAGTATCACTTAAGAAAAACCAGTCGGCCACTTAGGAAATGAACGATTACGTAAATGGAAGTCTCTAAAATTCATTCGCATTTTTTTATAATAATACTGCCAACTAGGCACTTGTAGTAAAAAAATCTTTAAAAAATACCTCATTAAATTCAGATATTAAAATAATTAATTGCAAAAACAACTGTTCGGTACCCAAAAAATATATGCCTCATTATCAGCCGATTCTGCAAAATATCTCCGACATTCAAATTTAGCAAAGGATTGGCATTTCCGAGATTTTCAATTTCAAATTTCATGCGCAATTTTAATTTTTTTGGCACCTCCACTAACGTAACTCTGTGGCTTTTCGTGGAGTTACGGACGCAGAGTTTACAAGCGTTACCTGAATAGTATGAGCTGGACAAACACATTTGGTTTCAACCTTGTTATGGATTCGCCATTGGTCCCCCACTTACTACCACAGGAAGAAGGGACCTCGTATAAGGGACCAGAAACCACCGAGAATAGTCGAACCAGTTGCCCGTTGAAGGGGAGGAATGGTTAAGGGTGATTTACGAGAAGCAAATGAGGTAAGAAATAAGTGCAAGGAACTATGGAAAAAAGGAATGGATTATCTAAGCACAAAATACCTTCACTATGAAAAATAAAAATTTTGTAAGTTATTCCGCATTTTATTTAAAACGACCAGTTTCGTCGAACAGTCGACGACATTACGTGACGGTACTTGATTATGTTGACTGTTCGACTGATCGTTTTAAATATAATAATTTAACTGAATAAGCTAACAAAGTTTTCATTTTTAAAATCCATTATTAAGTTCCATAAAGTTGAGCCAAGTACCATAGAATTCACAAAATACCTTGGAGATCTGCTATAAACTAATCACTGAATTGATAACCTATGACAAAGATGACGTTGATGATGGAATATATTTGCTCGAGTTATACGACTCGTACACCTTAACGATACCTGGAAAGCTCTATTACTCATCCTGATAGGAATAATAAGCTTTTGCCAGAAAAAAATAATATTTCATTTGATTCTCTCTGCAAGAAAAGAGTATAATCACTTAAGAAATGTTTAGCATAATGGAAATTCATGTAGCTTCATGATAATATGGAGATATTAATCCAAAACATAGTCTGAGTTTTACTACTTCCGGTAATACGTAAAAACGCCGTTTCGATTCCACTGACTACAGCCTTTTCTTAATGACCACAAAAATGAACTTCATACACACGTTGCTTGCCTTTTCTGAAGATAAACTTTTTTTTTAAGAAATGGTGACTTCAACGACCACTCTTCAGTGTATTATAAAAAAAATCATCATCGTGAGTGGGAAACTCAAAATATTGGAAAGAACGGTATCTAGTCGATAGATATTTTCCTTCTGGCATAATTTAAAAGAAACCAAAACCAAATTACCGTAATTTAAGAATACAATAAGCGCATTTGATCGTTTGAAATGTGAATGCAAATAAGATTGAAAGAAAGATTAGAGTCAGTGTTTACTCAGTGATTTCTTAATTGTATAGTCCCCTGGTACTGTGTATTTATCCATAAATTTATAACATCACTGCCGTCTGTCCTTTCTTCTCCCGATTAAATCATTGCACCAGCAAGGGGAATATCTAAGCAATAAAACCAAATTTAAATCCTCTAAAGTGCTCCTCTTTTACCTTTTACTTATTCTATAATTCCTTTATTCTGTAATTCCTCCTTTTACAGAGGTTTCAGGTCTAAGATGACCGTAATTAGCAATAGCAGTAACTAGCTATACTCTAGACCACCATCGACGTCACCTCCCTCTATACTTCTATTCCCCATGCAGAAGGCCTATCCTCCCTCTGACACTATCTTTCTCTACGCCCCCCACCCCAGTGCCCCTCGACCGAATTTCTCCTCAATCTCGCCACTGTCGTCCTGACTACAAATGCATTCTCTTTCCAAAACTGTTTTTATCTCCAAACGAAAGGCACAGCGATGGGAACGAGGATGGCGCCATCGTACGCCAATCTCTTCATGGGCCACCTTGAAGAGAATTTCCTTTCACAGCAACCCTTCCAACCTCTTTTCTGGGTCCGCTACATTGACGACATTTTTATGCTCTGGACACACGGCTCTGATTCTCTTGACAATTTCTTATCGGCCTTAAATTTTCTTTCACTGTTAAATTCACTTCGTCCATTTCAGACTCCACCATCACCTTTCTTGACACAGACATCTCAATTCACAATAACAAATTCACCACTTCAGTACACATCAAAGCCACCAATCATCAACAATATTTACACTATACTAGTAGTCATCCTTCTCATACCAAACGCTCAATTCCCAACTCTCTCTCTATCCGCGGACATCGGATTTGCAACACCACAGCTACCCTCAACAAATACCTCCACAATCTACACCATGCACTCCACAAACGCGGTTACCCAGAAAAGCTCCTACAGGATAAAATCTACCGCTCCACCCGACCACACACACCACAGAATGACAACCCTACATCTGACGCTGGACTCAACCTTTGCACAACCTATTTCCCCGGATCCCACAGACTGAAAACCATTCTCAAAGAACTTTATCCTATAATACATGACAATGACGTGACCACATCCTTACTGCCCCAATGCCTCTCTGTCGCTTACAGACGACCAGCCAACCTCAGAAACCTTCTGAGATCCACCAACCCTTTGACACCCCGCCCTGACAAATTTCCACATATTTCCCCTACCTGCAATCGCCCCCGATGTAAATAATGTCTCCTAATCAGATCTGCTCCCCTCTCCCCACATCCCCTCATTGTCCCTTCACCCCGTTCCCACGCTAATTGCCTCTCAAAAAATATTATCTATCTCTTGTCGTGCAAACAATGCACCTCATTCTACATAGGCGAATGCATTACCCCCTTATCCATACGAATGAACAATCACCGTTACTCATGTAATTCTGCTTCACTCTCTTCTCTTCCTATCCCTTTACACGCAAGTTCACACAACCTATCATTTGACGAATGCTTTTCCCTAACAGTTCTAGAATCCCTACCCGATTCAGCCACCAACATAGAGGTGAGAACTCGCGAATCCGCATACATCCTATATTTCCGATCCTTTAAAATTCCCACCCTTAACCGCCATCTTTAATTTCTTTCCCAACAGTCCCTAAACCTTCCGCCCCCCCTCCCCTCCCCAGGCACTCTTCCCTCAAAACCTCTCAGTCTGACCTGAAGAAGGCCTCGGAGTAGGCCGAAAGCTTAAATCATCTACAGTGTGAGTGTCCTTTTACGTGTTATCTGTTTTATTCTGTGTTCTATTGTGCCGTCCAAAAGTTATATATATATATATATCTATTTCTATATATATATATATCCGGCAAGTGGAAGGTCCGGTGTTCAAATCCCGGTTAAGGAAATATTTTTACTTTCGTGATCTGCTCAAAAAACCGCCTTCCCCACATGTCCTGTGTTCGCCTTTTATGTGTTTTCCTATCCCCTTTCCTTATACCTATTTCTATGTTTGAATGAATATTTGTGCGCCGTATGGCGGGATTTCGTATTTGAATGTGTGTGTGTATATATATATATATATATATATACACAGACTATCAGTGAATTTATATATATATATATATATATACACACACACACAAACAAACACTGAGATCATAAATATTACACACACAGAAACATAAAAGAAGGACACTTACGGTAGATATTTACGTTTCGACGGCACGACCGTCGTCATCAGAATCTGATTCTGATGACGACGGTCGTGCCGTCGAAACGTAAATATCTACTGTAAGTGTCCTTCTTTTATGTTTCTGTGTGTGTAATATTTATGATCTCAGTGTTTGTTTGTGTGTTTGTGCGTCGCCGGAGAGCGTCATTTTCAAGATTATACATATATATATATATATATATATATATATATATATATATATATATATATATATATATATATATCTCCTTATCGAGTGCCCTACAGATACAGATTAGCCAGGAATGATTTAATTGTCTGATATTCGAAATTGACCCTAGTAACATGTGGTGGTGGCTCATGCTCTTTACCAGAGATGAACTAAAAATATTCATTAAAAATCGTTCACAACTTACCCTGCAAGCTGAGGGTGTGTCCGATCGCCGATCATTAGAGCTAATTATTGATTATTAGCGTTAGTATTTATTTATTTTCGGAGAGTTCGGAGTGATGTGCATTCTTTCCTAATGCAACAGTCACAAATAGTTGGAAGTCGGGTCTATTCGGCAGACAATTTCCCTTATATTCTAGCTCTGGTCTCGCTAGCGTGAGGCTTTATCATTACATTTGTACCAGCTTCAGACAGTGTGGAATGAATTTTGATTATCTAAAAAGGCGAGTCTTGCATTTAATCTTTCTTCCTTCAGAACATTCAAAGCTTTCTGCTCGTTCAAAAAGACTCTTCACTAAACGAGCAGTTTTTCTAGTCTTGTGTTTTAATGCGGAATTAGATCCCATATTTCAGTATCCCTGATTCTCAACGAGTACTCAAGATGAGGTCAAACCGAGGCAAAATCTCTTCTTACATTTTAATTCGAATATTTCCGTTCTATATGATCAATTTATCACTATTCGTTTGACGAATACGAATCCCGAGTTTTTTTGAAGGGGGGAAAACGGCAATGGACTCAAATCCACATTTAATTTCCGTAATATTCCGCCAATCGCCGCTAAGGTGTGTGGTGGAGGTAGTTAGGTAATCAGCCTAGCATGCAGAATCATTAGTTTAGGTGTGTAACACACTTGAATGATCAAATTTTTAATCGGAAGATGACGAGAGCTACACTGAGAACAATTCTACGTGGGGCCACAGTTTGAATGTAGTAGTGATGCCACACACAAATATGCAGACGGAGAAAAAAAGCGATGCAAGAGGACAAGAAGCTAAGCGGGAAAGGGTGTGAGCTTGGCAAAGTAGGAGGGGAGAGTTGGGGGAGGAAAAAAAGAGAGAGTGGGGTCTGCAAGGGTGGGTGGAGGACTCCGACCACATCTGGGGACAACGTGTTCTCTCTCGCTAGCACACACACACACACACGCACGCTTCCCCTCGCCTTAGGCATTCAAACCGTCAGCTCCCACGTTGAGGAAACAGTCTAAAGGCCCCCCTTTTACTTGCCGAGTCCAGGGGACGGCTTCACGATCCGCAGACGTTTGCACGTACTTCAATTACGAGCGTTTAGTGACCGAGTTTACGATCGGCGTCAAGGCCATGCTCAACTTTGGCAGTTCCTCGTTCAAGTTATATATGCACGTTTGCATAAGGAAAGGCGTTTACGACCGTGGAATGGCGTCAGACGTCAGCGTCGGGAGTCCAATCGGTTCCAACATGCACGTTTCAAGTTCACGGTTGACGTTAGTGCATGCGCGTCCCAACATCTCGATTATCTGTTTGTCGCCTGTCCACCTTGCTTATGCACCCTGGAGGGTCATTGTCAAGTAGCATATATTCCATTGAAACAATTCCCCAGCCATTTTTTTTCTAAATATTCCAGAAATGGGTGGTAAAATTATGACTGATTGAAGGCGTACAACGGACAACTAAGATAGGCGGTGATTGCCGCCATTTCAATGGACGGCCAATCCTAGAATGCGTAACCAATACACGGTTGAGGTTCAAATGATGATGCCACTGGTAAAATAACCCACATTCTTCATTTATAATTTCGAAAAACTGTGAAACACGATAAAAATGTGTGCAACTCTCTTACTTCAAGCCCACAATGGACGTGGAAGGAGCGTAGACTGAAGACAGATTCAACAGGTTAAAACGAGACATAGGTTAAGTCGTTATTGCTTCGCAAAAGACACTATTGGCATTGAAAAACATGATTTGATGATTTATAATGCGGTGCTGATTACAAAATAATTGGAGCGATTTCGTCCTCTTGACTCTTATATTTATATAGGTCTACAGTAGAGAGTTGTTCCTTAATTTAATTCCACGAAGTGTTATCAATGTTCACGGTAAGATCGTACCTTAGGTCAGTCGTAGAAAATCCGTTTCATGACACCATAACATCCATATTCAAGACATAATTCTACCACGGTGAACAGAGGCCACAAAATTACTTCAATCACGAAAGTAACCAGATTTGCGTTTCATTCGCTGTCTCACAATGTCTGCCACCTTCACGCTGTCCAAAATGTATGTTCTCTTCCTCTTTCGTTTCCCTATTCCCATTCATTAAATATCCTTGTGTGACAAGCATCAATATCCGCTACATTTCAGTAACTACTCCACCTTTATCTGTCTTCTTCTAATGCCCCCTACCTGCTCCCGTACTTACTCTCATCTCCCAACCGAGTAAGTATTACTTCGATTGTATGCCTCACTACAGACAGCTCTTTTTATAGACTATGTTAATTCACAGGGACAAGAGCAGAGAGAAAATCCGATTCGGTCAAATATTTCTGGGCGAATTGGAGCAGTTGGTAAGAACAAGTTTAGTCGTTCATTTTTTTGGCGTTCGCGGAGAGAAAAAAAGAACGAGTCTCCCGAGTGTGTCACTTTGACGCTTGAACGACTTTTCAATGTTGTTCAATTTGCTTAAGCGGTTTAACACGCCGATGGAACTTGGATGCAAGGGCATATTTAATCGGATGTCAAGAGCATACATGATCGAGCTTACGTGAGTTCTTACACTTCAGGCGTACTCGACCCCCACGAGCATGCGCGCGCGGGGGTCACGGGAATAGAGCGTGAACTCAGCATTCCCGGGGAAACATGAGGAGCGCTTATCTCCTGCTGTGGAATGTCAAACCTTTTCACATTGCATCCGTTGTCACTTCCTTCCCCTTTGCCAACGAGCAGGAGAGGCCAAGTGCGACCTTCTTCTCTTTTCCTATTCGTCCCACCGGTAATGCCGTCCACCCGCCCCGGGAATGAACTATGCCTCTCTTCGGTGGGACATCTCTCGGCGGCAGACTTAGTTTTCCAGCACGACGGAGTGGACCCAGTTGGCATGGGGATTCAAACGGCCACAAAGCCAGAGCGAGTGGGGTGGAAAAAAATCAAATGGGAAACGATGATCGATCGGTGATGGAAAACCTGTCGACTTTCATGCTCACCAAGAATATTTCAAAAGTTGTTCTAATACATATTTTTCGCAAATGGGTGCGGATAGAGTTGTTCTCCTTTCAATCAGAAGACGCTTTCGTAGCATTTCAATATTGTCTTCAAGTCACATTCTTTCAACGAATTTACACCAAGAAGCAACTACATATTTGTTTTACTAATTTTACGTAATATATAGTTAAAGTATCCATGAAAATCGTGTAGTAAACGTGACAAGTGGAGGGTCATTGTATTTTTGAATTAAACCATATTTTGTTTGTTTGTTAAGGGGTACAAGGGCTAGGTAAATATTGAAGGAGGAAGGCATTAATTGGAGATAGCGAAAGAGTTAGCGTATCCGTAGAAGAAACATGGACAAAAGTGACCATCTTGAGAAAGGTGGTAAGAGAATCGTGTTAGGTAAAGAACCAAGGGAGAATGGAATCTGAGGCACGCGCAATGTTTAAAGGCAAAAATAATCAACGGTATCGGTTTTGGTATGGAGATTCGCGCCGTAGAGTTAAAGAATCTGATATTTCGGAAAAGAAGTGGGCATACATTGGATCTAGCTGATACCTGGTTTAGAGATGTGAATAGTGAGAAAAGGAACTGAGCAGAAAGGACAAAAAATTGTTTTATGTGGATGGGGAAGAGGAGATGCTATTGATGGAAGCAGTAATGAGGCAGGATAAATGAATGGAAGAAACATTGAGAGACAGTTGGGTAATAAAGGCCCCAACTGAAAGGTGAATGCTATGGAAGAGCGAAAGAGGAAGACAAAAATACGTATAGCCATTTCTAAAAGAATTAAAGGGAGAAACATGTATGAGGAGCTGAAGAAAAGAATGGAGGAACAAAGGAATGAAGATCGCATATCAGAACTCCAATACGATATGTAATCAAAAGCATATTCTTGAATATGTGCTACCTCTAATAATTTGACTAACCAGTTTTTTCATTTACGTTGATTGATCTATAGTAAAAATCAATAAAACCCCCGAGAGTAAGGGGACGGCAATTATAGGCCATATTAATTACTTCACATCTCCTCTCACTCGTTCGGCGTTCAGAGGAAGTCGAGTGTCTCAATTTCAGAATTGATTGAAATAAGAGCTTAGAAGAAATTAATGAGTAGCCAATCTTAGGTATCACCATTTAATGCCTACATTTTCTCATTAAGCAAGTCCTTAACTTCCCTTCACCGGAATAGATTTTCCGCGTGCTCTCGAAGTGCACTTGGCAAGCTAACCCGTAATCACCAAGTCTACGTTTTGATTATAGACGCATTTGCGCGCATTCCCAGGGACGAACGAGACGTCGGCACGCCCTTGTCGACCGCGATTCGAAGAGAAGGCATGCATGATTAAAGATTAAGACGACGGCGGGAAAACAGCTGATCCCCGCCACCCCTCGCTGCAGTTTCTTTTGTTTTCGTCCGCCACTCCCATCGCTCTCTTCCTCGCCTTTCCTCCGCCCCCCATCCTCGAGTACGCGGATTCGAACCCCACGGCCTGACAGCCGTGCAAATCCCGGGGCCGGAGCTCACCCCGCCCTCCAGCTCCCGGACCGACTGTGATGTCACTCTCGAGGCGGATCTGCCAAGAACTGGTCCCCTCTCGCCTCGCGGTTGTCGGGAGCGGCTTGGGGAGGAACCGACGGAGCGCGTAGGGGGGCGGGCGCTGTCAGCCACGCTCATACGCAGTGCACGAGGGAAAGGGTGGTGGCTCCAGGCTTGAGGCTCGCCTTACCCAGAGGGCTCCGAAGAGGCGCCCCCTTTCATTCCCCGGCGGCACCTGTATCCTCTTTCACTCCACGTGGGGATGGGGTGATGACTTGGGAGAAGTCGCCCCTGCAACTAACTACCGCAATACCAAACGGAGAGCGCACTGCAGATACTGTAAAACGAAGACTTAAGTCCAATCTCGAGATCTTTCAAACGCTTCCAAAGAAGAATTCCACAGAGAATTTGTCGCAGCAGTTGTTTTAGATGAGTAACACACCCATGTGCTCAAACATGCAAAAACATTCAGTACAAAAAATCACCCTACTGGAAAGGGAATCGAGCAACTATCATTCGATTTCATCCAAATTCTTTAGTAGGTTCAGCAAAAGTTTATTCCAAGAAGAAGTGTTACAACTCACTTAAGTCTTCTCTAGAAGGATAAACTTTGAAAACAATAACCAAAAACGTGCGATAGATAAACTATTCAAAACACGAGGGTCAATAGTGAAAACAGGGTATGATTTTTCTTTTTATTATATATATATATATGTCTATATATATATATATATATATATATATATATGTCTATATTATTATTAGGTAATCTACCGGTTAAGGTAGGTTTTTGGATGGACACAACTATCAAATAAACATTTTGACTCCCCACCTAGCAAACTAATCTATATCAGGTCCCTCTTCATCTCGGTGTACTTCTTTCCTCCCTTCATCCCGTCCAACATCCCTATCCTGTTCCTACCCTTACCTCGCTTGCCCAACATTCTCCCCTCTATTACCCTCTTCAACATTCCACTACCGCTCAATACGCCTTTCATCCATTTTTCCTGCCTCCATAGGATTTCTCTCAACAAACCCCTCTCCTCACCCACCATTTCCAGTACTTCCTCATTTGTTTTCCTCTCGGTCCATTTCACCTTCTCCATTCTTCTCCACACCCACATTTCAAAAGCCTCCAATCTACGTCTATCCTCCTGCTTCAGCGACCACGTTTCCGCGCCGTACATAGCTACGCTCCATATCAGAGTTTTTACGAGTCTTGTCTTAACATCCCTACTCAACGTCCCCGTCATCAACTCCCTCCTCCTTGAGAAAGCCTCCTTGCCTAGCGCAATTCTTCTCCTTACGTCCCTACCACTTTGACCGTATTGGTCCAAAACACTTCCGAGATATGTAAACTGCTCTACCTGCTCTATTCTTTCCCCGCCTATTTTAATATTTAGCTTAGCCTTTTTCTTTCTGGAAAATCGCATAACCTTTGTTTTATTAATATTGATTCTCATCCCATATTTATCGCACTGAACCTCCAATTCACTCAACAATGCTTGCAACCCCTTGGCTGACTGAGCAACTAATGCTTGGTCATCAGCAAACCTAACCGATTTTACGAATTCCCCTCCGACTTTCATTCCTACCTCCAGTTCTTCCCATGCCTCTTTAATCATTTCCTCTACATATACGTTGAACAGTACCGGTGACAATGGGCAACCCTGCCTTACACCTCTTCCTAACACTGCCCATCCAGACTCTCCGTTCCCCACTCGCACCTGAGCAGTCTGAGACATGTACAGGTTGCGGATCAGTCTCCTGTCCCTCCAATCCATTCCTATTTTCTGCAATACACGCATTAATTTTTCCCAATTCACTCTATCAAACGCTTTTTCGAAATCTACAAAACAGGCAAAAACGTCCTGATTGTATTCTATATTCCTCTCGACTAGTGATCTCATTACTGCAATGGCATCACGCGTACCTCTTCCTTTCCTGAACCCAAACTGATCATCCCCTAAGTAATCATTTGCCTTACTCTCTATCCTTTTGTTGATGATCCTGAGAATAACTTTAGCTGCGTGGGATATCAAACTTATTGTTCTGTAATCCTCACATGACGAAGCCTTTGCCTTTTTTGGAATAGGAACTAACACCGATCTCACAAAATCTTCCGGCCAGATTCCTTCCTCATAGATACTACGAATCAGTCCATATATGGCCTTTTTCCCACCTTTCCCTAACCATTTCAACATTTCTACAGGAATATTGTCCACCCCCACAGCCTTATTTGCTTTCATCTCCTTTAATGCCCTTTCTATTTCATCGTCGAGTATGCCTGGACCTAAGCTATCTTCTTCTACGTCATGTTCCTTTTCTATGTCTAACCTTGTCGGCCTAAGTTCTTTACCATACAGTGTTTCTATATATTCCTTCCATCTCTCTTGGATTTTTCCTGGTTCAACTATTATCTTACCCCATTTATCTTTAACTGTTAGCACAGCTCTTGCCTTCTTACTTCCCGATAATAACTTAACCTTGCTGTATAGAGCACCAATTTCACCCTTCTTCTGTAAACTTTCCATATCCTCGCATTGCGTTTTCCACCATTCTTCTTTTGCTTTATTTGTGGCCCTTCTCAATTTATTGTTTAACTCTTTGTACTTCATTTTGCCTAACTCTGTGTTTACATTTTTCCATCTTCTTCTCTCATCCATCTTCGCAATCATCTCATCCGTTACCCATGGTTTCCTTATCCTTTTCCCGTTAACGGTCCCTATAGTGTCTTTAGCGGCTTCCAATATCCCTTTCTTGATACATTCCCATTTTTCTTCGATAGCACTCAGTTCTTTACCGTCATCCATCATTTTCTCTACAGCCTCCTGATACTCCTTCCTCGTTAATTCATTTACTGCTTCTAAATTCCATTTTTTAACCCGCCGGCCTTGCCTTATCTTCTTGAAACGAACATTACATTTCATAACAACTAAATTGTGGTCAGAGTCCGCATCCGCTCCTGGGAAACTGTGCGAATTTATCACACTGTTCCTAAACCTGTGCCTAACCATAATATAATCTAACTGATACCTTTCTGAGTCACCTGGCATTTTCCATGTATACCTACGCCTTTTGTGGTGTCTAAACCATGTCTTGGTGATGACTAACCCCTGTCTCCTGCAGAATTCAATTGCTTTCTCCCCGCGTTCATTCCTCGTGCCTAACCCATAGTCCCCCACCTCACCCCCATCTCTTCCTTCGCCTACCGTCGCATTCCAATCCCCCATCACTATCAAATGTTTCCCTGCAGGAACACTCGCGATGATATCCTCTAACTCATCATACATCCTATCGACTTCTTCCTCCTTGTGGTTGCTCGGTGGCATGTATACCTGATATGTCTATATATGAACCATAAACACAGTAATCAACCCGAAGGTCGGTTTAGTAGGTAATGGCAGAGTTCACCCAGTACCAAGCGACGGCTTACCCCCTGCCCTGATGTGTGAATATTCGCACATCAGAGCAGATGTGCCGGTTAAGGTTTCCCAGGAAGATCTGGTACCCGAAAAATCCCGGGTAACGAACCCCGGACCCTCCGGTCAGAAGTCCAACGCTCTACCCCCCGGGCTACCGCGACCCACATATGGGTATATATAATTATA
This sequence comes from Hetaerina titia, assembly GCA_037158775.1. Taxonomy (NCBI): domain Eukaryota; kingdom Metazoa; phylum Arthropoda; class Insecta; order Odonata; family Calopterygidae; genus Hetaerina; species Hetaerina titia. Next base: position 49,407,713 of record CM073771.1, read on the forward strand.
AAAGGTGCATCCATAATTTATTTCACAGTTCCTCCCTCCCCGCCCTTCACTTTCCTTGGGCAATGCCTACTTACAGTAGCCATTACAGTACTAGGCGTTACAGTACTTGGCCAATGCCTGTATGCTTTGGTATGCCCAGTTTGTCTCTTTATGCTTCTAAAAATATCTCCATCTTCAGTTCTTTTCCATAAATCTTCATTTTTAACCCTTTCCTTCTAATATTCTTCATTCTCTGACGGGACCTGAAGGCAATACGTTCTTAACATTGTTTTAATTCTTCCTCCCCACATGGTATAATAAAATTCCATTTTCATCTGCAGAATTATGGCGGTTGGATTCCAATGAATTGAAATGTTACCATAACTGTAACACATCTTCAAAATGCTCCATCGTATGAGGATACTGGACATTGAAAACAACTGTTAAACGTTTATAAATTGGTCAAAAACGCGTTTAGAAACCAAAATTTCGAAAAAAGAAATCTATTTCAACTTTTTTTTCTTTCAATCTCAAAATACAATCAAATCTTCCGCCTGAATTTTGTAGATCTCGTGCGAATATTTATTCCCGCCGCGACCTGATTGCTTTTGTTTAATCAGCCAGCAGAAGAGGGAAACTATAAACAGTTCTTAAATCAATAGTACCAAAAAATACTATTTTTAAAAGTAGTGCCCATAGTTACCAGTACCGAAAAAAAGTATGTCTCCACTAGTAATACACTGCTCAGCACAAACGCAATTTGCACAACTTAGCGGTGGCCGGTACCAGCTAATCGTCGTGACTTGGATGAGTAAGACTTCACCGAAATTGTTATTATCAATTTGAGAGTGAAGAATGTGGAATCAAGAATACATAGAAGCCTTGTGAAAGCAGAGCATTTCACTCTGTTAAAAAGCCATGCAGATCTAGACATTTGATTTGCATACTTATGTTGATCTTGCATGTGGTTTTGTTCTCTTTTACGGGTGATGACATAACACCCCCCCCCCCCGCCACACGCCCTTGCGGCGGCTTACCAGGTATGAATTAGATGTAGACATTGCTGGGCACTGCTACCTTCTAATTATGAGACAATATTATCGACTTACGTTTAGTTTCAATAATCTAGATCCCAAGTCTGATATTGGTTCTTCATATCTTGGTTCCAAGTCTGCTCTTTCGAGTTTATCGTTCACAGGAAATCTTAATAAGTGTGGTTATTAGAAACTTAGTATTAATGGGACTTACACAATAAGGGAAATGTAAATTGAATTTGAAATTTTTGAGCCTAGTTGTTGAATAAAGTATGCTTCTGTTAATCTTTTGGATGGGAAAATATGTATGATAATCAATCACTATATTTTCTCACAGGTAATAATTACCAAAAGACCTTTGGGTATTAATTAAAATCTTAAAGAAAATATAGGGCGAATGAACTGTGATTTTTTATCTAGGTCTTCAGAAAATAATTCAATAGTATAAAACAGTATCCTTTAGAGCTGGTTGTCATAAAACTCCATGCAAACTCATTTTTGAAAGATAAAAACTCACAGTCAATAACTACGCAATCAACCATCAAACTATTGTGAGCTTTATGAATATTTCAAAAACATTAGTTTTCAACGAAATCGATCATTTGCAAAAGAATCCAAAATTTTTATTTCGACTAGCAATCATTAAATGGAAATAAAGAGATAGGGGAAGTGAGAAAAAAAACAGGAATTCCTCATGAATGGCGTCCAAAAAAATCATATGATCCTGTATATAACGGGTCGGAGGTGAAAGGATGCTAACATAGTCATGGACATCATCCGACCGCACAGAAATTGATTCACAGAAGAGATTTGATGGAGTAGCGTGTGTTTTGAGGAATTATAAAGGAATTGGGCAGTTAACTTTTTCATAGCTTTCCGGATTCCGTTACTAATATGACGCCACCTGCGCACGAAAAACTAATCCGTAGCCTTTATTGAGAACGGTCAAATTCAGCGAATGCCCGCAGAATAGCTCATGTCCATTATTCATTTTAGGCACGGATATCAGCTTGAGCTTAATTCGTGAAATAATTTTTTTTACATTTAAATTGGGAAAGAAATTTTGAAATATTTATTCCCCTTGCATGTATAACTAATATAAAAATTAATCATTTGTACATCCTCAATGACTAAAAATTCTGATCAGAACTCCTGTCCCCTGTGATGCATGCGAGGAGAACTGTTTTTCATATTAATGCGCGCATGTATATATGTTCCATCTAAAAACATGATGAATATCAAATTTTAAGGATAAACCTTCTTCAAAATATTCGAGACATCATCGAAAACAACCCAGAAAGTAATTTCATACTTTTATAATTATAATTAAAAAATAATACCCGATGTATTTAATTCTTATTATCCGTAATTTAGTTTGTTATTTATTAATATTGGTATAACGGTAGAATATATTTTTAAAATGAAAATAATTATTAAATAAAAACCCAAACTTTTATTACGAAAGCGAAGATTTTTGACACCCTTACCTAAATTAAATATTTCAAAAAATGTTGTTCTTTCCGCCAAACGGACGCGAGGACATAAAAGCGGTGGACTATGTGGAAAGCAAATGAGTTTGTCTTGGAGATGCGACGAAGGTTGCTGATATATCGAGGTCTTCACATCTCTACATCTTACTTTACAAGTCGCCGCGAGGGCATGTGGCAGGAAGTATTACATCACCAGCCATCTAGAGTAATTGGAGATTAATGGCACTCCGTACCATTTTATGCTCGGGTTGATCAAATTGTCGTACTCGATGTTTCCTCCCTCACCATAAGGAGATATATATATGGCTCACTGAGATAAATGCGAAGGTACTGCAAGGGTCACGTTTCATTCGCATACTCTGAAGGATAAGTCACAAAGAAGGGGAGATCATACGCACAAACTAAAATGTCTCACTCGAATGAGCGACATTAGTAAGCACTCTTTCCTAAATAAGGATATAAGTGATTGGAATAGATTAACCTGAATACAGGGTTCGTCCGGAAAATAAGTTTATGATGCTCATTGTCTTTTTTGACCAAAGAGGAGTCGTCCACTACGAATTTGTACCTGAACGACAAACTGTAAATGCTGCATTTTACGTCCAATTGCTCGACAGGCTTCGAAAACGAGTCGCCCGCGTCCGGCCAGCGATCAAAAACATCTGGCGGCTGCATCACGGCAATGCGCCGTCTCACACCGCGCTTGTCGTGTCGGACTTCTTGGCCAAGCACGGCGTGGCAACGCTGCCGCACCCACCCTACAGCCCGGACTTGGCACCACCGGACTTCTTTCTGTTCCCGAAGATAAAGAGGAGTTTGAAAGGAACGCGATACGGGACTTTGGACGCCGTCAAAGAGGCCGTGACGACGTGTCTTCGAGAGGTTCCCGATGATGCCTTCGCGGGAGCGTTCCAGGAATGGGAACGCCGCTGGAACCAGTATCGATTCACAAGGGTCCTATTTTGAGGAATATTAGCTCAAGATATGTAAAAGTGTAATACATTTTTTTTCCTGAGCTCAGTACACTTATTTTCCGGACGAACCCTGTATGTTCTTAAACATTTTTCTGTAAAGATCAGGAGCTTCATGAAGAGGATGGCCAAAAACCTTGACTGAAATAATTTTTTTCTTATGTTTTGATCAGACCCTTGAATCTAATTAGTAATTGGTTTTACTGTATTTCCTGTGAATGTAAATTTTAGTTTTTTGAGTTAACTGTAATTTTAAATATTTATTGGTTTAGTTGTGCCTTGCCACCTGGTTGATGCCACATCACATAGTAATTAGTAATAATAATATGAGTGATAAACATGGGTTATAGAAAAAAATAATGAAACTCTAGTAAACAGATTTTTAAGAAGCAAAATGATGAATCGTACGAGCAAAATTAGACGAGGTGAAACAATTAATATAAATGATAGAATTCGTACCCAAATGGCTATAACACGAGAACAAGATTGGCATGAGCATCTATAGCCAGGAGAGAGACAAATATGGTAGGGAAATTTTGAAATTAAAAGTTGATAGACATATTAATAGATTGTAGTCAACTCTGAAGCATATCGTAGACGGGATAATATACACGTAAGTTAAGCCGGGGAGAAGAAAGGAAATACTTTGAACTTCCTGAAAAAGGGTAGAATCTATCAAATACCGAAAAAGATACCAAACGCTTATGCATAATAACATTGTACTCGAACATAGGAAGTTTAAAATGCACCATACCATATCAAGCCCAAATGTGAATGCATCAATGTTAATGGACGTCCAAAAACCTTCCTGTGCGTAGTACAAGTTGTATGTTAGCAACATGTTTCGATAATTTTAAGCTCGATTGGATAATGGAGTTGGTGAATGCAGGCTTATAAAACACTTATGGAAAATAAACCTAAACAAAACTATTGAAATTCAGAGAGAAAAAGGTTGGCAAATGCAAGGTGTGTAGAATTTGTTCATTACTTTTTCTCAGGGCCCTCTATGATACTAAACTAATATTTCCCTCGTGCTAAAAACGACTGGTTACAATTTCAATTCGTTTGTAATTTTAAATCATAAACTCTTGTGAACAACACTATTTGCATACCCACCAAAAGGTCACATATTTACAGATATATCCATAAAAAAGAAATCTACCGTTCGCTACATTATGTTTGGTATCCTCATAGCAATGCCCCTCACTTCACCCCGTAAGAGAATGTAGATGGGCGTATGAAATTAAACAGAATGCATATAATACGCCCTCGCAGTTTCCGCTAAAAATTCGGAGTAAGTGAAAAATGAAACCAAATGGAGTGAAGTCTTCCTAGAGCGAACAATCATGGGAACGTTCAAATACTTCGCTATTCGCAGGTGTCCGCTACTGAGAGGGTGACTTACACATTTACTATAACCTTTTCCTATAAATGAAAATTTAATAACTATGACCCCAAGGGTAAACATTTGAGAAATTTCTACACAAGACCGCACGCATGCCAATTTTTAATGAATTACCTAATTTGAGAAAGGAGAACTTGAGCTATAGGAGGAGTATTATACTTTCAAAAAAGTATAAAGGATTATTGAACGGGGTCCTTAGTCGTTAATCAGAGTGTCTCTATTTTGAGATCTTAGTTCCAAAATGGTACATACTAGGATACTGGGGGGATTTAGATTTGCAACTGTCCTCTGTTGCAAATTATCCGCTCTTAAGATGTGTCCGTTAGGGCAGAATCCACTGGAATAACCTACGGTGCTATCACTCGAGGCCTGTCCCTTCAAGGGAACAACGAGGCGCATTTCAAAAATAGGTCGCAATTCTTGATCTACAGCACTGACAACTGTTAGCGAGAAGTACGTTCACTCTTTAAGGAACCAATTTCTGAAGGAATTCCGTGAATAATGAAGCATTCCGAATCTAACTGAGGATGAAAACGTTCTCTTAAGATTAATCATCTCCATCCTTTCCGCCGACAGCGTCTCACTTTCGACGGAACCTCCGACTCTGACGGAGAAAGGGAGGGAGGGCAATGACCTCGCCGTGACCCCCGCAACCCCACCGTTTCGCCACAAATGCCAAAATCTTACGCTCTCCGGTGATGGCGCTTGTGATCCTACCCACATGCTCCGGCAACTAATCAGGCGAATGCACCCCCTCGTATCCTCCCCCCAAACGCCCTTCTCCGCCCACCCGAACCCCTCAGTTTTCCACCCCCTTAACCCACCCTCCACACACAAACTCCCAACAACCCCCTCCCATTCCACCCTGATCTCCATCCCCTCATCTTCGTCTTTCTCTCTCCTCCCCCCTCTCCATTCGGCGAGCAACAAGCCATCGTATCCGAGGGCCGAGACGCCGGCCGCTGGAGAGTTCACGCGCCACTGGCCACGGGCACGAAGCCCAAGGGGGTGGAGGGGCGTTGGAGGCGGAGGTTGGGATAGCATGGGTGTCCATGAGGAGTGGGGAAGAGAGGCAGACGGACAATCGAGTGCGCGTATTTGTATGCACCGAGGAGGAACGGCCCCAAACGCGAAAGATCAGATGCTTGGATCACCGATTCTTTCCAAATCCTCACGCTCATGGACGAGTGAGGACCGGTGGAGTGTGTGCAGACAGTGGGGTGAGACTCTCGAACATTCTCGAGAAAACGAACCCATCTAGGATAGACGCCTGAGAAGGTGTAAAATAAAAGGTGAACGGGGAGTGCACAAAAGTGAGATATTACAAAATAAAACTTAATGTTTTAAGGCTTCACTTCGTGGAATATGTGTCCATATCATTAGCCATAAAAATAGCCATAGCATAAGATTTAAAAACGTAGTTTCACCGTGTGCCCCAACCCTTACCATCACCTTTGTACATGATGACGCTGTATCATACAGAAACGCGTAGTATCAAAATATAAAATTCTGTAAAAAATTACACTGCTCCTTTTAATCGTATTAATTAAAAAATATATATAAAAATTCGAGAAACACAAAGAAGACATGCAGAGTACTTTGATTGGCGATGGGATAGGGAAAGTAGGGAAGGGATAGGAGAATAGAATAGGCAAGTTTGACCGAATGATGGAAGTATGCGGAATTGAAGACGGGCTTTTTGGAGTGACGGGAGGCTGGTTGTGTTTGGTTAGGATAGACACAAAAAAGGGTATCTATGCACAAACCCTGTTCATTCAAAACCTAAATTAAACGTTGCTACAACAAAAATCATTAAACAAATTACTGCAAGGAGTTGTGAAAGGAAATATTGGTAGGGGACGAGAAAGTTTGAGGAGAGTCTACAGACCAATAAATTGTCATCCCATTACGAGGATGAAATTGGTTGGGTGCAGGTGTTTTTGATTGGATCAAACCCTGACCATTGGGGTCCAATGCAACCAACACCCCGTAACAAGTTCCTCTAATTGTACTTTTCTTAAAATTACATTTTTATTATAGATGATCGACCACTTGATTTATATATGAGGAGTAAAACATTAGTAGGAAAGTCACAGGTGTAAAAGTTATTTTAGTGCCGAACCTATCGAAAATATGGTTAATGTTTACTTGCCGGTTGGGGACGAAGAAAACTTAACTGGTACCCGGCCGAATCGGAATTTTTTGCAAGTCGGTAACACCATCCACAGCACCCATTTCATCGGCAGAGAAAGACGAGAGATGACGAGTATCGGGAGATGTGCAGAACGATGGGCGAGAGAGAGGGGCCGGGAAAGGTTAGAAGGGAATGGAGACAAGTGTTCGCGCGAGATGTTCCCTAATTACACCTTCCAAAGAAGAGAAAGAGAGGGGAGGACGAGCCTTTCCTTTCCGGAACGAGGCGCCGCGCTGATGAGAGAGAGAGAGGACTGCGCCACGGAGAAGGGCCGCTCTCGGAGAAGCAAGGAAATGCACACTCCTCCCGAGAACAGGAATATAAAATTTTTAAGAGAAGCCGCTTCCCGATGATCCTCCTTTCGTTTCCACCGACCTAGGCGGAGTAATGGCCTCCATTCCTCCCCGGTCACACCTTCCTCCCCAACGCCGTCCTGGCGCTCGATCCCTCCGACAAAGGCAGTGGAGTCTCCCCTTATTACTCGCAGTTTCCTTTCCCTTTGCCTCGTAACTCTCCCGCTAACAGAAACTGTGAGGGGTGAGGGAGAGGAGGGGATGCATTTTTGAATGCGACGTGAGCCGATCCCATTTTCGCCCCTTGGACTTCTGAGGTGTCAAGGTGACGGGACATGGGATCGAGTTAGGACGTCGTCCCGTTGAACAAGAAGAGAGATTGTAGCTTCCAACCCACGCCCCGGGAGATGTGGGATGGAGAAACATCCGAGGCGAGTGAAAATTGCGATGGGAAAATCCCCGCGACTATTCGTTTCGCGGATCTTCGAGAAATATTTGTAAGTATGCTCTTCCATTATCGACACACGTAATTTTCCTTAGCGTTAACGGAAACCAAGGTTCCGCGCACCACCTTGTATGCGATTGCGACGAAACACCGATATTTTCTCGTTATGGGTGCTTATTGTGATTTCAAAGAGGGAAGACGCTAACTTCCGGCAAAATGCGAAACCTGGCTATTGGCTAATGTGTACGTCGATTACCGTGGTACTCATTCAATATGACTTAAAGCGATTCACCCACGCTAATGTTTACGATCACACGCTCAGAGATCTTACCTCATGAGGATCAGGTTAGTTGGGTGAAAAATGTGCTGAACTCCCACATAGAGAGCCTGGATTCGAACCCAGACGGTGGTGGGAATTTTTCAGTGGTATCGTGGATTCCTACTTGTGGTGCATGTGGAGAGCACTGAAGGTAAAGTGCGCCGTTCGTAGGGTTGGAACTCAAATTGTATGACCCCTGGGCATCTTTCGTACCTAAGCTAACTTTGGCCTAGTATTTCTTTTCGGCCTTTTTTTCCCTGAACATCCTACTTCAACCGAATCACTCACATTTTTTTACCCACCATTTTACCATTTTATTTTTTTTTACATACCATTTTAGATTTCATTATCTATTACTTTTATTGTAACCGGAGGAATAAATGGGGCAAAATGAAACATTGAAATGAAAACCATTGTTTTCTTTCCATATACTTTTATAGCTAACCACCGCCCTCGGTATCGATGCATCGCCATTCTCGGAGTCAAAAATACAGATTCGTATGTATGCGTATGGGTATAGAATGGCCATTTCTTTGTGATATTCTCACAAAACTGCTAGAGGTAAAACCTTATGAGAATATCAAGGTTTTTTATGTCTTTTTAGTATTATTTCATTTTGTGAAAGTAAAGAGTCCAGTCAGTGTAACAACAAAACATATCTAATATATAGATTAGTTTACGATTGTTTAGGGACCAACCAAAGATACCTCTCCCTTTGTAATCAATATGATATGATTTTAGTAAAATTGTTGCAGTTGGACATACATGACATAATTTGCATAATAATAATCCATGATGATAAAAAATAATTCACCAAAAGAAGAATAATTTTGTACGTCTCGTAAAATAATATGAATAGTGATAAGAAATAATAATTTTAACAAACAAATAAATTTAATTTCTGACACACAGCGCATAAACAGAGAAAACATACGCTATCTCTTCGATAATGATTCGTAGATATATATTTAATTCACATATTTTATTTTACGAACAATTTCAACTTCTCTCCCACCCAACGATTGGTCTTACGCTGAGCCGTTTAAATGGACGAAACTCACCCAACAGTACTGTTATTTCTTAAATCCATTATCCTCTACTAGGAATAATTTGATAAGATTCATTTCATTTTTATTATTGACTGGAATTCATTAATTGGTCCTGCAGGCCATTTGTAGATGGCAAAGCGACTGCTTAAATTTCAATTTTGTGAGTCAATTAATCACTCTCCAAGCTTATTATTGCGAGTGAAGAATTTTTCACCAGAAGAGCCTCTAAAAAAAGTGAAAACGTTCATAAAAATTGGACTTGGGATGCCATTTCCATCCTTTTCCTCCCAATAAATGTCGGTTAGCTGTCCTGATTTCCTTTTGTGGCAAGGGCTTGTGCGGTCAGCCTAAGGCAATTCACATCGGCACACCTCCATTAAGTGGAACTGCGGTTTTGGAGCGTTCACAAATGATTTCGTTAAGTATAGAGGGGGCATTGGAAGCCCAGGAACTGGGAGAAAATCTCAGAAGCAAAACTGCATGAGGAGTCACACCACGCAGCATTCGAATATTTACTCTAATACTTAATATAATGAAATGTATTAAAATTCAGTGTAGTCGAATTTATCATTTTTTTCTTCGATATTTCTCCGTTATCTCCGTTCATCTTCATCTGTCTTCCTTAACGCCACATTTGTAATGCCTCGAAAACTTTATTTTTTTTTGCTTCCGTTATCTTTGCCTCTCATTATTCATTTATGTGCTTCAATTTAGTTTACCCCTGGAAAATGTTTTTATTGGGTGATTTTGGTAATTTTTTGAGGGATGTGGGAATCAAGATCATTCTCAAGTGTATTTGTGAAGACGCAGACGCTTATGGCTCCAAAACGTTATGATTGAAGACAATGAATCTCTGCTAGTAAAACACCTTATGCGCCTCCATCTTAGGCAAATAATTTATAGTTAATTCACTAAATGTGCATATTTGCAATTTTTGTATGCTTTTAAGAAGAACAAACGAAAGAGTTTCTGGCCGCAACTTAAATATTACATATTACTTTTTCAAAGAAAAAATACGTAAAAAATGTCCTCACTCGGTAAATGGAACTAACCGACGAAGGTTTCAGCATAGAATTTTGATTGAATTCTATACTGAGTAATGGAAAACCATGATAATCACATTTTGTGACGAAACTAAGATCAGAGTGTTCCGATGAACATAGGTTAACATTTTACTGCCGTTTAGTATGCTATAGTCTTCATTGAAGTTGATGCAATCCTGCTCAACGTTTTCCACCCTAAAAAATATCAAGGGGGCGATACCAGAAAGTTGAAACCTCTCTAATTAAAAAAAAATCTTCCTCTTGAAGGGCGAATTTATCATACCGTCGGCGCCTTGATTCCATAGCTCCCGAGAGCATTTCTGTAGGGATATATAGTATTTTACCCACTGGAAAAACCAGATTGTCCGTGGCGGAAACGTGTTGTCACACAGCGTTCTACCTTCTTTGAACTGTCGCACCCACAAATGTACATTTTTCAATTATTCATAACTCCATCACCGCATGTATCACTCAACTGACGATAAATTTCGTTGTGTATTAAACCACGCAAGTGGAGAAAACGGTTCATTACAGGCTGTATTCTTGCGTCTAAACGATGCCATTTGGAGTAATTCAAACACATTTCACTTTAGTTATAGCTATATGAACCCTATGCATAGTACGGTGCAGCCATTTATGTCTTGTAATCATAAGGAATGTAAGCGCATTATAAACTCAACCGTCTTTCCAGCTACTGTTCATACATCGTTCTTCCATTGCAAAAAATAATTGTGATTCCTTAGGATTTGAACGCAACTCGTACATTTTCATACAGAAATTAACATGTACTATATACTTATTAGACACACATTTAACAGCTGTTAGGTCCTGATAAGTTATCCAGTGACTTGCTCCTTGGCTATTTTAAATAGGAAAATCCTTGTTTCTCATTATAAATACACGTGCCATTATTTAAAATAAATAGATAGATTTTTACTTTACTTTTGATTTCAGATTTGTCTCATGTATATTCCGATGAATCATTGGACTGGTTAAACACCCAGGAGAGTTGAAAAATGATATCCATCACTTGATGGTTTTCGGCGTAACTTTGTGAAATCGATTCATATTGGAAATGAAAGAATGAGAACTTCGTGATTTCACAGAAATTTATTACGATACGACCCGGGTTTCGACGTCCAGCGTCATCTTCAAAGCTGACGATGACGTTGGACGTCGAAACCAGGGTCATATCGTATTAATTTCTGTGAAATCACGAAGTTATCATTCTTTAATTTCCGATATCCATCACATAAGAACGTTCCTCGGCCATCGACCAATGCAATGCACCGTAAAGGGAATCTATGGCATCGCGGAGGGCTGAACGTACTTTGTTATGCAGAGGCTAAGTTCAGTCGGCGGGATAGGTAAAGACTCTCAACGAACGGAGAAAACCAGCAGGAATGGCGAGTACGGCATCGCTGTCCCCGTTCTCCAAGGTTTGATCGAAGGATCGATTCCGTTAAAATATGAGACAGCCGATGTCCCAGTTTACAGTTACATCTAAATTGTATCCTGTGGTGTAGATTTACCCAGCTCGTACTCCGTGAAAGAAAATGACTCTTGGCCTCCCACGGTATATTTTTATTAACTAGACAGTATAAGCTTCGTCGTGTTAATTAATGTTGATCTGAGGGCTGCGTGTGTACGTAAAACCTGCACAATGGCACTTTAAAAACATTGCTACATGGGTGACATAAATAAGTTGAGGGACCCCAACAGAAATTTTATTTCCTCGGGATAATTTTCAAGATCAATATCACAGCATAATATTTGGATGTAACTTTAAACTGCACTTTATTATTCAGAGAAATAGTTGAAAATCGCTGGAATTTTATTTCGAAATTTTAGAAAGGGAACATGAGAGCGAGGAAATTTGATGGTATTCATATGAATTACGTTTACTTAATTAATGGAATGAGGTCATACACCTCACAGAATAATTTGCATGTAATTGTTTTCGAATTAACACGTAGAAAAAAACGTACCCTATCTCATGTGCCTCATAGTTTTGTGACAACTGGATATATTGTTAAAAAAACATATTTTTCTAAATAATTTGGACTAATGTGGACACTATAAAGGGTTGAAAGTCTTGGCCATTCAAAGGGTTAATTATAGATCAGTACACGTTTAAGGAACATTTTCGCGGCAAGTAACCACCGCTATTTTTGTTACCTTGGAGAGTGTGAACGCAGCCATGTTTTGGCACGTTGTGCAACGTAAAGAGCATATATATTGAGTAGCCTGCGAGATTTTCAGCAAGCCTTCAACAGTATGTTCGGTTTATTTCGCAAGGGTAGAGTTAACACGTTACTCAGCTCTATCGTATGTGGCGCAAGACAAGGGCACCGATACCTTTTCACCGCTTCATTATTCTTTTTCTCGGGAAACTACACAGACTGAGTTTAGTTGTGGAAATCCAGAGAAAGTTTGCAGAATTGAACCCTCGGTACACCTCGGCAACAAATCGAGGGCTAAACTTAAAAAGCACAATGCTCATATCGCTCTGAAATAAATCTCTTTAAATGAAATATAACTTTTTACAGAAAGAAATCAAGAGCGGCCTCAGGTTAAAATATCATTTCCCTCCTGAAGGACCGGAAATAAATTCAAAGTTAAATATTCTCGAACAACATTCTTGAATCGAATAAAACCCCCAACCACCTCAATTTTCCTATCATTTAAAAGCATAATCATCGTCCATTTTCAAGAGAAATTGGCAACACGGCCAGGTGAGAAAATAACTGCTCGAATAGGAAAAAAAAACAGAAGGATGGGGCAACATACAAGCATGGGAGAAAATCAAATTTGGAGAAAAAGAGAGGGTAACCTCTAAGCAAAGAGTTCCTAAGATGATCGTTGGCAATCGACCGTTCGATCGCCAGCTCGCTTTGCATGGATCGCCGAAGATCTCAACCGCTCGGAAGAAACTCTGGACAAACTGGCCTGAATTCCGCACAAGATTGATGGTAGATATTCTCATAACAAAGTCATAGAGCAATTCTTAAACTTGAGGTGAACAAACCTGAGTCTCCTTAGTCTGATGTTCTCCGAAATCGAGGAATACTATTCAGGGCAACAGAATAAATCAGCAGCTGCATGCGATGTAGAACAACAATGCTTGATAGTGTTGAAATATAGTATGACATGCGCGATCCCTGGTATACTAACATTCTTTGGACATGGCACGTCTTGATAAGGGAACATGCACGATATATATTTCACTGGCTTTTAAAATGAGTTGGATTGCTTTGTTCAAGTTATCGCATTTTGTAACCTGTAACAACATTCAGTGGTAAAAATAAGAAAGCTAACTCAATTTTCTTTCTTATAATAATTCTCTCAAGTTTGTGCGACCATTATATCTAATTAAAGTCGGCAATAGGAATAAAGAGTCAATCCTATAGCCAATATTGATTTTTTTATTGATTGATAAATTACGAACTCACAGCTAATAGTTTACACCCTCTTCGTTTCAATAGAAATAAAACCTTGGAGCAATAAAAATGAACATACGTATACATATATTTTACATAGTAACTCCTCAGATGTTTTTGACCGAAAATACTGAACATTTCTGAGATTTCTTTAAGTTTTCCAGTCGGACAAAATTCCCTGCATTTTCTAGCCTTTCCCGGTCTCTGAAATCAGCCCTACCTACCAGTGAATTTTTAAAGGAGGCACCGTGCTTGTGTATTTCCCGATCTGGTACACATACGACACAGGCTTTTATTTTTGACTATGCACAAGTCAAGAAGTGAAGTTGGAAGCTGAGGACGCGCCGCGATCCCAGCGGGCGACCGGGCGGTCGTCGACAAACGGGGTTCGGCTTGGGGGAGCGAAGGGAGAAGTGAAGGAGGTGAGAATGGTCGGGGTTGGTTGTTTGCGAAAGGGGGCAGGGTTTTGGAGGGGAAGTGAGGAAAGGAGGGACAGATGAGTGGGGGGGTTTGGCGGTAAGAGGATTAGCTGGAGGTTGGGGGGAAAGAGGGTGGTGGCGGTCCTCCGGGGGTGGAGGAGGGAGGAAGAACGAACGCAGCGGCGTCGGGAGGGCGCTAATGAAGGGCGACCCTCACTCCCCCTCCATCCGGTCCTCTCCCTTCATGGGGGGAAGGGCAGAGGATTAACTTGGGCGGAACGAAACGCGAAGAAGGAAGGACACTTGCCGCCGGTGGAGAGGACAGGGCTCTTCTGGGAACATTGAGACCACCAGGGTCTCTTCTGACCGTGAGCCCTCTTGCACAAGACTTCTCCCCGGTCGTATTTCCAAGGGCCAGTCCGGATTTAGTCGAGTGGGTAGTTCACCCACAGACTAGTAACTGCTGAGGACCGGTTGTCAGATAAGACAGCGCTAAATTAACGTTAACGTAATGGCAACTTTCACTGCCTTAATGGTAATGTCGACGCTCGTGAAACGATGGTGTGGAAGTCGCGATTATTCCGTGGCAATAGAGTTGGTTATTCGCAAAAAATACTCTGATATCCGATTCTTAAAGACACTTTCAAAATATCCCTTTATTCCCCTATAAGGAAAAGATATACCATATTCAACTGTAAATTATTCATCGATGCTGACCATTTTGCATACACATCAAATTCAAGTGAGTGATTAATTTTTAAAATTCATGAGCAAATACCAAATATTTTTACCAACAATTCTGGCAAATAAAATTATACCCGACAAAAATATTCATTTTTATATAATATTTTATAAGTAAAATATTTAGGCAAGATATTTGCTACATCTGGTATTGTAATCAAGACAAAGTCAATGAAAGAGCTATATATTGATTGAACTTTTGATAAGTAAGGGCCGTGTGTGTGTGTGGAAAAATTGTGTGGAAGTTACAAAGTATTTTCATTAAAAAAAAACCAGACTACGTGAATTTTTCAACTATTTTCGTTTACTACCTAAGTAATAAAAATTAAATAAGTTGTTAATCAAATATTACATCTTACCATGAAACAATGGTGTTACGCTACCGATAGGACACATCACGAAGGATATCTAATTAGGTTGCCACGAAATGATGTGCGTAAGGTTGTAATTATACTTAAGCTATAATTGTTGTGTGTTGTGTTTTTCTGAAAGAAATCATAAATTTATAATGCTAAATAGCAACCGCGAAATTACATTTTATTTCCAAATGATTCAATATCACATGATTACAAAGACGCTTTGTCTTATTTTATCGGAAATTATTCACATTCTCTGCCCAGAAAAACCTTTTCATGTGAAATATGTCTCTATTTTCAGTTAGCGATGAAATCGTTCAAACTAAATCCAATTGTTGCATATTTATTGAATTTACAATACCAGAAAAATCTTGCATTCTATTTATTTACCAGTTTTAATTAAAATCTGAAATTCATTTATCTATTCAATTTTTTGGGTGCCACAAAAGAGTAGTAGCGGCCATGTTCAATAGGCCTAATTTATGGAAGAATAATACAAACGGAATCTCATTAAGCTATTTTTTTAAATCAAGCCATTCGATGAAATCTACTTTAGAAAGTGTGTATTGAAATTTTCAGAATATCTGGAATACGTTACCCTTAGTTAGGCTGGATCAATCTTAAAAGTAAAATAAGAATTATCTTTGAATTTGGTGGGGCATTAGCATGCATTTTCACGCTGTGAAGTATTCCTTTGATTGGATACTTTTTTGCATTTTGGCTGAACTTCAGTATGTGTACTGCAGTTGATGTGTTAGCATTTTCATCCGTATTGTGCGTCACAAAAAGTACTAAATGTGGTTGGAAGGTGAGGATTACAACGGCTATTCCGAAGGTAAGCGCTTACCGTTTGTCATTTCTTCTTAAAATACGAGTAGGTGGCGTCCCGACTACGCTCATTTTTTTCATGAAAACACTTAAGTTGTTAGTTTAATTCGGCGGCAAGTTGTTAAGTCAATGCGGAGTTCATTTTTCTTTTAGACTCGACTTAATCCTTAGTCGAAGGCTGACGTTCGAACATAATCGTCAGAGGAAAAGCGTTCGCTAAAGTAAGCACAGGCAATTAGAATTGATAAGTTTTTATAGAAACGGGGAAATCAAATGTGTGCGTGAAGGACCGATTGAAACTATGCACCTCATCATATATGCATTGGTTCATGAGTAGAGAAGTAAAGACTCCTTGCGACACAAGAGTGGGCAGAGGGTTGATCGCGTGCAGCGAGCTAATTGCTGCAGTCCATTCTCTCCTAGTAAAACTCATTCCATGCACGGGACTTGACAGGTAATAAATTCTCTGACAAACTGGAAAACAGGAGACGGGCAAGACTAATTTTCTCCCTCCTTGCGGTCGAATATGCATACATTATACCCGTTCATTGCAGTCTCTCCAGCTCCTCATAATCTCTTTTATTTATGTCTTCGATCGACTTTCTTCCTTTGCGATTCTTTCATTCACGCCGATAATTTTATCCATGGTCTTAAGTCAGTTATGCATCACAGTATGTTCGATTTCTTCAGTTTGATGGAAGAACGTGTTCATTTCGAGAGAGATTTACATATTGAGTGGTAGTTTAATGTCTCACTGCTAGAAGTGCAGCGCAGCGAATTTTAGGTTCGGGTAGGTGGAAATGCTCTAGGGAAACAGTTGTATTATCGGAATAGCACTCGATACATTGGTGATTGGCATTCTGATACTGACCAATCCATTTCATATTTTTACAGATATACTATAATAGACCTTGTTGCCTTAGGTTCCTCCCTGAGTTCATCGAAATCGACATCAAACTGACAAACTGACATCGAAACTGACACAAATCGAAACTGACAAACATCGAAACTGACACAAATACCCCGCGATTCACCAGAACGGTGTGTGGCAGGGGATACAACCTCCTAAAAACACACGCATTCCCCCTATTTCTCCCTTAAAAAATTGCGTTTAGAGAATACAGATATAAACTGACTTGTGTGGCATAGAGTAGATACAGAGTTTGACGATAAATCTGAGAGTGATCGGTTAAAAAATAGGTTGACTTACTTAATAATAATAATATGATAGCAAATAGCACTCGGATCGGTGGTTTTCAAATTGGATGCCATGTGAACATTTCAGGTATTCCGAGAAGCAATGAAAGTGATAAGCTTTAAAAATAAACATTGTTAGACGCTTCATACTTATACATGATTATAATCTGCTCATAAATACGTACTATTTACTTAATATTTGCATTCATTATCGTAAAATTTGAAACAACTACGGTTATTAGTAATAATCTACCGCTTTAGGGTAGTTTTTTCATGAGCCCTGGGAATACAAAATACTGTGCTCGAAGCCCTGACTAATAAAGCGCAATTAATCCTTCGTTCTGCGTCCATTAAGGGCAGGAACAGGATAGGGATGTTGGACGGGATGAAGGGAGGAAAAAAGTACACCGAGATGAAGAGGGACCTGATATAGATTGGTTTGCTAGGTGGGGAGTCACAACATGTTTATTTGATAGTTGTGTCCATCCAAAAACCTACCTTAAACGGTAGGTTACCTAATAATAATAATAATCCTTCGTTCCTCTACTTCATGAAATAATTCATTCCTTAGCTCGGCACATTTTCTGCTCCCGGTAATTCCATTGAAAATGCCAAATCTACTCCACCACCAACTTCACTTCGCCACCTCTAATTCTATATTTTCAGCATTCCACCTCAGTATCTCATGCATCCGCTTGCCCTACCGTTTTCAAATTTCTCCCAACAAACTTTCCTTACCCTACCATGCGCAGAACTTCATCTATAGTATTTCTTTTCGCCCATTTCATTTATGCTGTTCTTCTTAACACCCATATCTCAAAGTTGTTCAATCTACAGTTATCCTCCTGCTCCAAAGACCAAGTTTTCGTGTCTTATACGAGAATTCAGTAAACCCAGCGCTCCATATTGAAATTGGTGGAGCAACTCCTGGATAAGCACCGAAAACACAAAGTTAACGTATTCCATGTGAAAGAGCCAAGTGGAACCTTTTCTTCCTCGGTGATTGAGATTGCGGCGAAGATCACGCGAGGAAAGGGAGAAGGAGTGGATGACAAGAACATCCCATTCACTGCTCGGCCGGAAGGGAAGAGGCGGGGATGATGACGAAGGGGCGGGGGTAGAAGAGGGGTCCGTCCCGGGGAACATGAGTGGGGCTCGCCGCCAGCCGGGCGCATCTCCTTGGCCACGCATTTCGAGGAGATGATTATGATTGAGGGGGAGGGACGCAAGAGGGAGTGAATTATTATTGTTCGGGAGGGAGAATTCCAATGCACACCACGCACAAGAACTCGTCCGCGGAGTGAACGGGGGGAAGAGGGCTGAAAGCGGAGAGAAGGATGGATACCTACGGTGGGAATTGATAGGGCGGGGGGAGAAAAGGGGGCGGGGTCAAACAAAAGGTCATCGCAAGAGATGGACATGGGTACACACGCACACATGGATAAAAAAAACTAACCCGGGAGTGACCTCCGAAAGGAACTTTCCCCGAATATTTTTATATTATATTTATTTTTTATCTTCGCTTCCTCCCGTCGTTCCGGGTCAAAATTAATTGTCGAAGGGTCTTGGGGTGAGAGAAAGAGGGAGCAAGGCTCTTCTATGAAATAAGTTTCGCTCGGATTTCGCGCGGCGTCCAGCGAAACAATTCGTAAAATGCACGCAACTCCCCAAATCCTTCGGAACACTAAAATATTGAGCTCAGGCCCAGGCGATCGCGCTTACAATTTATCCACAAGAACACAAAGTGTTCCTATGGGAAGAGCTGATGACAGGAATGAAAGTAGGCAGGGATGCTCCTAAAAGTAGCTTGCGGGTGTTCAAGCTTTCATTATCCTGTCAGCCAAGCATTGCTGAGCGAGTTAAAAGGTCAGGTGTGGTATTTATGGCATTAGTATTAATGTAAAAAAACAAAGGCTGTAGGGTTTACGGAAAATAGACTAAGGCAGAGAAAAAACTGATAAGTTTAACGTTAAAATATGTGGGGGAACTAGAGCGGGTGGAATGGTTTACCTATCTCGGAAGTGTTTAGATCAAGATGGTCAAAGTAGTAAGAACGTATGAAGTTAGGCAAAGAGGTTTACACAAGGAGAAGGGATTTTATGACCGTGATATTGAGCGACTATGTAATTAAAAATTAGTGAAACTTTTATATCGGTCGTGGTTTTTTACGGCTCGGAAACATGGTCGTGAAAGGCCTATATTGGAGGTTTTTGAAATGTGGATACGAAGAAACCTGTAAAAGATAAAATAGATGGATATGAAAACAAGTAAGGAAGTGTTTCTTTGGGGGGTACTAATTGTGGGGGATGGGAGTGGATTACTGGAAGAAATCGTAAGGAGATACCAAAGGCAAAGCATTTTGGTGGACGATGGGATGTTGACGACCCTGGGGGGTGGATGTTATGCAAACAAGGAAGGGAGAGGAAAAGAATTGGAATGCTAAAGGGAATGAAGTGAGGAAGAAAGTTTGTGGAATTGAAGGTTTTATTGTTGTGTGGGATTTAAGTTCGTGTTTAAATGCGAGAGGTAAAAAAAATATCGTTGTTCATCATGTGTTCATCCAAAACGTATACGTATCTAGGCGGTAGACCAGAAATTGTAGGCGAAAATTTGGCTCTGCCGGAAAGAAATCGAGTTCTTTAGTCCGTCCGACGATTTGAGCCAAGTTCTTGACAGTTCATCTCTATTCTAAGAACCTGTGCGGGGATTAATTCAATCATACTTCAAATGCTTGTTCATCTTAAGTGAACAGCTTAACATGACAAATAAAATGCATCCCGTAGAGAGGTTGTCGCCGTGGACACAGAGTAATATAATATCGTGTATATAATAATACGAGTGGTAGGCAGTAGATGAGACTCCGCTCTAAAGAAGACCAATTCTGAATCCAACTCGCAAACAAGCATTTCAGATACGTATTTGAGCATTAGATAAGATAAGAGGTCTTCCGGATACTTGTTGGCCATGGAGTTAAGGAGCTTGCAGAATAAAATACAGATGTAGTACCTATTGATTTGTGATGTGAATTAATTATAATGAACCAACCATAAATGGAATTAACACCGCTAAAATAAACACTGAAATGAACAACATTCGGTGATATATTCAGGTAAACAAATCATTATTTTCAATAAACTACTTCTAGAGTTAATAAAGTTTTGCTTCCGTTACTCCACTTTCGTTCTCTCACGGCTAATTTGTTCTGAAACTAATGGAAAGAGAGATTTAAACATAAGATAGTACTTCTGTGAAAGAGCTGTGGGGTTCGTCGGAATCGAGCTACAATGTGGAAAGATAAAAGATAAGAATGCCCCGCAAATATCGTCATTGGTAAATAAATATCTTTCGTAGAACGCCCAAAAGTGGCACGAACTTGCTGGAAACTTCCCCTCCATCTTTTCAGCCCACACCTCGTCAACCCAAACCCTCATAACCCCTCCCTTCAACAGTTGAGTGACGTCACTTATGGACAACACAATAACCACATATTGGCTACGTTAGTACTTCGGTCGAAGAATTAGCGAATACATTACCGAACTCCCTGTCCTGTTGTAAACACACTGCGGTTTCGAACAACATCTTAAGTCACCCCTCTTTTTCCCCACAAACAAACAACAGAAAAAATATGAGGTTTTAACTTTTGCCTCCCCTTTGCTCTTTCCCTCACAGCATGCAAACCGATAATCTTAAATGAAGAACGAAGAGGAATGGAATAAATAAAGAATTAATACGCAAATAAAAACTCAAGAGGAATTTTACTTCGTCCTCACATTTTGAAAATATGTCCCTTTCAATATTTAATCATTATGGAATTAAAGTTTTGGGCACATGTTTTGCTGTTTAAAATTTGCAAATCACAATCCGTAAAAAACATACAAGTACCATGGAGTAAAATTCTTAGGATTGCATTTAATCTGAAATATATATTGAATGAGCAATTTACCAAATCCCGCCGTAAGCTATTCTGTACCAAATGAACTACACCGAAACGAAGGATAAGTGTCCTGGTTCCATACAAATGTATACTTCACAATATAAAACCTAAATTAGTGTCGACAATAAAGGAATCCCGTATTTATCATCGGTACGCGTCATAAATCGTCTGTGTTCCCGCAAAGATTAAACATTCGCACAGCACTCAAAGATATAGATACGATAATAAGAATACTAATGTAAAAAATATGATTAGCAAGAAGGGAAGCCAAACAGCTGAGCACTAAGGTGTGCTCTTCTCTCCTAAGATAAATGGAATTGGTACATTGAATTGAACAATAATACTCCGTTTTATTACGTCAAATTTCAAATCTGAAATTCAATTTACATAAGCACACATGAAAAATTAATTATTTTACTGCACAATTACACCAACTCTATAAAAATATTTACTGCTAGCTATCACTAACGATTTAAAGGTGAGCCTTGGTTATGGACCCGACAAAAGGTCTAACAGGTAAAGGCAATTCTAATCAGGTACTAATTGGAAATCTTAAGATATGTCAAACTGGCAAATTCAAGCAGCAGATCATACCTCCATTTACAGGGCTAAACTGTGGTGTACTGAAAAGTTCTGTGAAGAAAAAACTCATGCAGTCGGAATTTGGCCGGTGATCTCCACAGAGGCTTCACCAGAATTGATACCGTTGCCCGACTTCCGTTTATCAGCCTATGCCTCGAAAAAACAGACAAACACGCCGCGTTATAAAAAAAAATACGAAGATGTTTGAAAATATTTGGCTTTTGCGGATTAATAAACCACATTCTCTGCACCAGAGATCTCAACTCAACGCGAATTCATCCTATTTCCGGGCCGCTACGGATCACGTCTCAAATTCACTGAAGTATAAAGGAAATGTACAACAAATATTTCAGTAGCATTCTCCGATCAGCTATCACTTACTCAATGCCGCAACATAACAATCGGTACCATTATCCGTAGGGAAAAGTTCTTGGAGCAGATTGCTTCATAGAGTAGCGAATGGATCGTATTAAAACTATGCAAAATGCTTGCACATGAGCGAAGAGTAAAATGGACCTGACTTTGTCTGGCAATCGTATTGGTTCAATGACTGGTACACTGGCTTCCCATCCCGAAGGGAAGGGTTCGAATCTCGGTGGTGATAGTACAATACATAGGTTTCCCGTTTCCTACTTGTGTGCCATTCGGAGAACACCTCAAGTTTCAGTGCCAGTCAGCCGTCCGTCAGATGGAAAGATAAACAAGGCCAGGATAAGCTAGGGTTTAATAGACGGGATGCAGGAAAATTTAATGAAAAGGCAAGGAAGTGGTGTCGCTTCACTTTAGTTGGCCTCATTTTTAATGCACAGCGAGCGTTCAGTCAGTATCAATGAGAGAGAACGTTACGAGGGTGGTCCCAGATGTACCCGACCCAACAAAGAAAACACAAAAATTTGGAAAAAAATGTATTATATTTTCAACATGATCTCCTTACAGCTTTATACACTATTCCCAGTGATGTTCAATAAGTTCGATACCCTATTTATAATTAAAACTGTCTTGCTCCTCAAAATAGCCATCAACTGCCGACATCACTTCTTGACTGTTGAACAATCTTTGACCACCGAGCCATTTTTTTAAGTTCGCGAGCAGAAAATAATCTGAGGGGGATATATCTAGCGAAAAAGGTGCACGAGGTAGTAATTCAACCTTTAATTAATGAATTTTGGTCATTGCAATAACGGATTTGTGAGCTGGTGCATTGTCTTGATGAAACAACACTCTCTTGTGGAAAGTTTCCGAGTAACTCCACTAAGCTTGATGAGGATAGCTACGAGAATAAATTAATGACGAGAAGTATGTCGGAGGAATTTGGTGGGAAGCCTATTAATGCTCGGAGAGATCAGTTAAGAAATGACACCCAGAAAGGTAGAGGACATCCAAATTTTCTTGCAACGAAAGAAAATTAAATTGATGGACTCGACCACCGCGATGAAATGAGAAGAGGATGACAGCATCATAGATTCGAGTACTCATATTTTCATCCACAATCCACAGTCATAAAAAAATCGAACCCAAGCGTGCGAATTTGTCAACTTAAAGACTAAAATTTAAGCTTTTAGTCTAGCAAGCCAACCATACCATGATGTGTATTAATTTATAAATAAAATTAGTAAACGTGTGTGCAAATGAACATGACATTCTTTTATATTACCTAACACCTAATATAACGACACGCCCTTTGCCGCAGATCATTCCAGTGGCTTGCGGATGCAGATGTATGCTATTGTGCAGATACAGATATAAAATGTGTCCCTTGGCATCTTTGAATAAATGTAGGCGAAATGGGGCAGACACCTGGGTTCTCTCCACCGTCACAATTCCCTAAATTTATCTCACCTCTACAAAAAAAAAACAAACTATCCATAGTAGTGCGAATGATCTCAGCTGTGAGTCGGTTGTCTGACCTTATGACCACCACGAATTCCCTTCACTGGGTGCCACAATTCGTCCCTGCCTTCCCTCAAACTTAACAAGATCCTTGTCCCATGCCCCACTTACCCAAAATATTTTTTTCAGTGTCCCTCCGAGAGAGACAGTGGGTGGAGAGGTGTTTCGGGGTAGGAAGGTTATTTGGGAAGGGGGCAATCATTTCATATAACACGGCGTTCGCCATCAATGGGGAGAGTGTACGCAAAACCCGCAAGTGGTGGAGTCTACCAAACGCTTCCTCATACACCCCTCACCGATTTGAACTTCCTCCCTCGGAGATTGGTTCGGTGGTTTGGGTCGAGGTGGGGGCCATGCGAGGGGCGGGGGAGGCGAGAGTGAGAGAAATGGAGGGGGAAGACCGCCCATTACATATCGTTCTGTGGGGGAGCGCGCGGCAAGGGGAGGGGGGAAGGAGGTAAGTCCGCAGGAAAGTCGGGCGACATCATAAAGAAGAAAGGATTGTCTGCCGCACAAAAGTTCCTCAGATAGAGCCCATACAGTTCATATCGTTGAAGTCCAACCCAACCTAAACGGTCTTCACCAGCCTGATGGAAGACTATCAAACCTTTCGAATGAAATATTAACACTGAAGAAATAATTCTAACTCCAAATGACAGCAATACTAATGGTCATTAGTGACTGACTGTTGGGGTAATTTGCGACATTAAGGATAGGAATAGGCTATTTGCAAGGGATGGGATATAGAGGGAATGGAGGAAGAATGGAGAGAAAATTAGGGCATCGGCATTCACCTACCCTATTGAAAACAGGCTCCAAGGAGTGAAACAATTAAACGTCCCATCCGACGGACCGCGTGGTCCACTTGAGGTGCTTCCCATAAGTTCCCAAAACACAGGTGAAAAATAAGGTAAAGCTATTCATATTATTCGTTTATAATCTACTATTTGTCTTTATCGTTGCATGATCAAATTAATACAATTTTCTCATCGGCTTCAAACCTGGCACACTCCTTCGGACGCCTGCTATCCTATAACTCTCCTTGAAGTAATTCAAACCTGGTAATTCAGTAAACCTGGGATTTGAAGTAATTCAAATGCGAGCGTAATGAGGAGACCTGAGGAGTCCTGAGGCACCCGTATACACTATGAAAGAGCGACAGTGAGGTGAAAACACTTTTCCGCATGCTAATCTCTTTAGCCTAAAACCTCTTCAAATGTCTCTGATATTGAAGGCTGCGCTTTCATAGTCATTAAATCTTGGAAAAACGAATTGTGGCAGAGGATAAGAAGCTCACCTCTGAATGAGATTGTCAAACTCCTTATTGGCTTAGTTCTTACTGAGCTCTACGCCCATTGATCGAAACAAAATTTCAGTTTTTGTGACTGTGGAACTGAACTTTTGAATACGTGTGTAAATGTGGAGAGTCTTCAACCACATAGCTGAAGTAATTACATACTTTAGTATTAGTCGAATGAGGGCTTTTTTATTTTTTTTCGGTTAACTAATCGAAAGGAAAATGTTTGAGGCAGTGGCGGATCTGAAAAAATCTTCTACGGGGAGGGGGGGTTTGGATATCATTGGACAAATTTAGAGACCGCAACTCGCCCTAGAAATGAATAATTTTATCCTACGGGGATAGCAGGTAATCAAAACTAGTTTCGAGTGTATAATTTATGTTTTTTTTCAATTTTATCAAAGCTAAAAATAACCCCCATGGAGGGTACGTAGCTATAAACTCCATGCTTGCCATCCATTGGACCTGCCCTTGGTTTGCTGAAAGATAACGTAAGATTAGCCTTCCGGCCTGTGCGAGTTTAACTGTCTCTATGCGGAAGATATTCTCCCTCCATTAACTAAGTTTCAGTCAGGGTTCAGACGGGGAAGAAAAACAGCCGAAATTTAACTCGATTTCATTCGCCATAGGAGATATCTTCCAGATGATCACATACACAGCCACACAGGCTGTCGTGTTCACCGGCACGGTCGCACGTTCGTACAGTTGACGCGGCCATCCAAACCGAAGTTTCGTGGGGACTCTTGAACGGCAAGTTGGGTAGTTCTCACCTCGAAGACCCTCTGCACGATCGAATAAGACCATCATGAGATAATTCACTCGCCCATGGCACTGGAAGAAGGCGACGCTGTACTCGTCTTATCGCAGTCCGTCCGAAGAAGCGAGGCACAATCAACAAACGCGACGATCACCGAAAACACAGCTATCGATAAGATAGTCAAAGAGTAATGAAGGGCATTTTGCTTTGGAATAATAGCACTTGGGGATTTCTCTGTTGCCTAATATATTAGTCACCAGTAGGAGTTGGCTATTTAAAGCGCGTATCAGGTTAGCTGCAGATGTCAAAAGAAATAGGGAGAAATTCTCACTTTCGAAGGCGTGGGTAGGAAATGGAATAGTATGTCTTACTCTGACGACTTAATGAGCATATTTTCTCCAAATTTCTCGCTCAATTTCGTTTATATATTCAATAATTAGGGATAAAACTCGAAGCCCAAGTTCTGGAAGATCCCGGTCAAGGCGAATGATTTTTACTCTCTGAAATGGTTGCATTGTAATGCACACGTAGCGGATGACTCCGTTAAAAGTTACTGTTACGGCATCTCCCGCAGTTTCTTGAAATTTGTCTGTAAGATATAATTTCCATGGGGATGCGGATTTCTGAAGACATCACATTTTACTTTAAGCTAGTTTATTTCTTAAATCGACGACAAATGTGCAAAAAGGCATTCCAATAGATTATATAATGCCAAATGAAGAATATTTAAAAAAATTGGCATAACAGAAGGAATGTAAATGGAGCCTTAATATAGGGGAAAGTAACATTAGCTGATTGAGGTCAGCTGATGTTTTTTACCTTTTATCAATTAAGACGAGATTTTGGATTAATGCCAGGAAAGAGCATTCAAACTGAATTTTATCAAACGTTCAACTCTGGAATTTGGGGAAGGGGATGATCAATTTTACATAACATTTTGCATGCATGGTACCGGATCAGGTTTCTTGGAATAAGCAGTCGGGCGTCACCCTTGTCCCCAATGAATGGACTGTGGGAAAATCAATTGAAAACATATAGGATAGGTGCGACCTGGTAAGACTACAATTGGAAAGTGCGATTCATTTTAGAAAGAATAAATCAAGGAATTAGATAGCAGTTCAAAGAAACTCTGCTTTATCTGTGAAAAATATTCACGATAAGAATGTAAGCCCGACGAGGTTATTTTAGAGAAACGCGAATAGAAATCTCTCCAAACGCGAAGAGATCGAGTTAGAATAAGTGTTTGCAATGGCATAGGAGAGACAAAGGCGTTAAATGTGACGAGTGACTTATTAGGGCCGAACAATATATCGACAGATCATGCCACAATGATAAAGTAGAAGCAATGGACTCCAGCACTCGCAGGTTTAGATAATCTTTCTTCCTTCTGGTATTTCGCGGTCACAACAAAATCAGGTCTAAGTAGACCAACAACTACAATCGAAAAAATGTATTCCGACATTCGTTTTATGAACAAATCAGAATAACTCGCAAATGCAGAGAAAACCCTAAGCACCAGCCTCACCCTCCCACGGTAGTTTACTGGGTATGACGTAGGCATAGGTTTAGCGTAATATATTATACTTGTCGCTTTTCTTGACCCTAGTTCCGAGAATTGGTAAATTAATGGCGAAAGAAAACATAGATGGATTCCATTAATGGAATCCTCAAAAAAAAAAATAGAGAAGAAATTAAAATCTGGAATGTCACAGAGAAATTCATAAATGTCAGATGCTTTTTTGGCAAAAAAGTTATATACTCAACGCAGAATGGAATCCTAATCGCTGCAATAGCGTATATTTTCCCTCGACGGGGTCCAATATTTTGGAAATTTAAAGAAATTGATATTAAAGGAAGGTTTAAAGGATATTCTTTATAAAATCCAATTTCAAAGAGAGAATTTAGTGTAAATTAAAATTAATTTCTCTGAACAGACAATGACATATGGCGTAGCACTTGACCAAAACCTAATTTTCGCTCTGTTTTAACAAAAATATAGGAAATAGTAACTGAGCACTCCATTCCAATATTTGTTTCTATTTTCCATCACCTATCAATCCAGTGGTTCAATGTCTTGGCTATCCAGACATGGAATTGGGAATACAACTATGATTTTCATACAACGCATAAAAGTAGACCAACCTATCGGGAGAAGCAGCTGACTGCTAATGGCAGAAAAATGTCCGAGTAAAAGAAATGGCTCCAAACTGAAGCATCTGGATATTCATTGAAAAGGATCATTCTTACTAGTCCACAGAAAAAAGTCCTTCTATTTTCTGTGGTGGAGTATGATTGTGCTTTCTCAATTAATAGTTAAAACTTCCGCGAAGTGAAGGTTGCAGTCACAGAGTTGAAACATGTTGAGTTTGATTTTTTGGAGTCATGCGGCAGCGAGTTATCAGTAGCAAAAAAAAGAAAATTATAAAACGATCCTAATGTGGTTCTACGGAAGAATAGAGGAAATTAAATGACCAGATCAGTGAATAGTCAACTTCTCGTGAGTATGAGGGCAGAGAATTCTACGGAGGCTACTGACAAAAATGGAAAAAATGAATCACCATGCCTGAAGAGAAGAGGGTTATGGAGGAAGGTCAAGGATGAATTACGAGAACAGAGTGAGTTGAAGAGGTCAGAGCAAGAGAATATGAGGAAATTGAAGGTACTGCCAGGGAAAAGGACCGATTGAGCGGTTCCACAACTACCTGAGCAGCATACATGTAGTCCGTGTTGGCAATCAAAATAGTTATCACCAACTTTGCTAAGCATTTTTTTTACAGCGCCATCTCCGGCGTTAAAGGGACATGAAATTGTCCCGATTGGTGCTCCACGGCGATCATCAATTGCTACTTGCTTATTCCACCCACGCCATCCGTTAGTTACTTTGGCGCCCAGGCCCTGCGACCGCGCGACGACCGTTGCCCATTCTTTGCATTATCCATTGGAAAATTGTGACCCCCTCGATGCCCATGAAGGCTGGCGTCAGGCAGGGGGATCGCTCACCAGATGACCTCTTCGGCCGACCTCGGTCGATCGCCATCGATCATTTTCTCCGCTCTTTTGCTGGAAAAAATTATTTCCTCTATTCCACACGCGTGATACGTAAGAATAGAGAAGCAAAATTTGTGCCCACAGCTACCTCGCAAAACCGTTCGTCGCAAAAGCTGGCTGCGAATTATTAGGTTAAGAAACTGAGCTGGACGTCAGCACCCGTTCCAATAATGGTGTCATTTTGGTGACTTTGATACTTCGCGAATATCCACATCGGTGGATAGCCACGCGAAAATAATGACGACCCAAAAATGAAATTCCTAATAAAACGAACCGCCGGATAAGGATTTATTATCACCCAGTCGTATCCAGCCACCTGTTAAACACCCGAGTTGAATATGACAGGAATTTTAAGACAACACCCATTGAACGACAAACAGCTAAGTTGATTGTATTACTTTGAAGTAAAATAAAACTTTGGTGGACGATAATTTTCAAGTACTTTTATTAATTTTACAACTTTTATAAACTTCCATGGTGCGAGGAGATAAGAAAATAAACCTCACGCCAATTGATTCTGTAGTCTCATTGCACTTATTTGAGTCTGCGCTTAGACCACCAATGCTATGAGGGTTGAATACTATTTTCTCATCATTGGCGTTAAAATCGTACGATTTACATTGAGCCATACGCATCAACGGCCGTATGTTACGTTACGTTGGTTTACTCTTAGACAAGGACACCTTATTGTTGCCGCTTCGAGTATACCGTCATGGTCATCTATATTTTCTTAACTCGATGGTCAGCACCGTGTTATTTGTTTCTCTGTGTACTTTCCAACTCCAATCACGTGGGAAGCGACCAGCTACCGATTTCGGGTCGACCTCTTTCTGCGGAAATCTTCGAAGATCGACACACGTGATCCTTCCCAAACGATAACGGAACCCGAGTGAACTGTGATCGAAATGAAATGCGGCGTGAACGAATTCAACTCAGTCGAGTCGAGTGACTTTCCTCGCGCCGAACCGTCCTCCTCGCGGTATTCCACGTTCGCAACACGGCAAAACGTGCTTCTTTTGTTCCCAGTTCCATGTGAAGCACGTGGCAACCATGAGGATCGATTAAATCTGCGATCGCGATCTTTATCGGGCGACTTCGCGATGGAGCGGAAAAGGCACAGCGGGCTGGAAGGCGATGAACAATGGGATTTTTTTTCTTGCGATGACATTCTCCGTGGGTGGGTCGCATTAAATATGGAAAAGATGGGGTGGGGGGACAACGGTGAAAATGGCTCACGCAGGACGGATTAAAATCGGATTTTCTACCCGAGCCCCGTATTAAATCTCTGGTAATCCCAGTCACTGGGTACACAACATTATGCCATTCATCGTACCTGTAAATAAGAGGCATGAAATTGGGTTTCGCATTAATGAAACTTTAAGGGATGTAAAAAATATTTTATACAACACGATATAGGGATATCAAAACAAATGAATAAGTACTGAGAATGGTAGGGGAGGGGAGAGGGTCGCTTGAATAAATCAAGTCAAGAAAGTGGATGAAGAGCAATTTGATTAGTGATGAAATGTTGAAGACTGTGATAGAGGGAAAAATTTATGCAAGAAAGGTAGGGGGAGGACAAGGATAGGTATTTTGGACGGAATAAAGGGTTATAGAATGCATACGAAATTGAAGAACATTTTATTTTAACATGGAGTGTCAAATTTTGCATCGTTGAGAAAGATATAGAAATTTAATAGTAGTTAGTATCTGCTTGTTCATCCCAAACCTACCTTAAGTAGGTTACTAGGATAACATTAAAATAATACACCATGAAATTTGAAAAAAAACCAACTCAAGATACCTGTGGCGAATTCAGATTAATTTTCTTTTGACCAATGGGTTATAGCATACAACAGACGAACGATTACCCGACGAAAAAAGGAATATTTTGACTAAATATCATGCATACACTAATTAAATATATCGATATTGATTCATGATGTTTTTAACGTTAAATAATAATCTGGCTAAATAAAAACACGTACCCTAGTTCAAGTAGGCCATGGAAGAAGAACATATTAATTTGTTAAGCTAAATCACACTCTTGCAGCCTTCAAAAAGAAAGAAGGGACCGTTAAGGATTTAATCCAAATTTCAGAAGAAATATCCATAAATAAGAAAAAAATAATCTTCTTCGAAAAGAAGATAAGAAAGGAAGTTCAAAACCGCGGTCTTAGCATATCCCTCCTCTCTTTTACGCCTACTTTTTACGGGCTTAAGCTCAATGAGGGGGCGTGACTGTGTGGAATTACATGTCAAAGAAAGTATTGATTACTTTAAAATTGTGTATTTTTTCATGATATGTTTTTCATTTTTATGAGCAAGATCAGTCTCGATAAATATGTTCATTATGCAGGTGAACAGGACGCCAACCGATCATGATTATAAACAGATGATAATGATATTCGTCGAAAAATATTTCGTTGCAGTCATGCAAAAATTATCGCGAAATAAATACTAGTGTTTCAAAAAATCAATTAACTTTTTTTTACAACAAAACTTATGTCTTTGTCCCCGAACGCCTTCGGACGTTTCTAAAGACTTCAAAAATGGACGCACTCCAACTGATGGCTATTTAGCCTACCATCGCCGCGTAAATTTATTCCTCCACCTCTTACAATTGCTCTCAGCTCAACTTTCAAAAATAATAATCTCCCAATGCCGCTTCAACAACGTAATCAAACCCCGTCCCAGCCTGTGCCCCCTCACACCCTAATGCTTTCTACTTTTGCCTACATTGTCTTCGAACCATCTACCACCTCCAATCCATCAGCCCAACGCCCTGTATCCTCATTGGTTATGTGCATCCACGACCACGAATACGAAAATAATTTGGGTTTTTTCTCTTCGAATTTCAACATATTAGGTCCTAACGTGAGCGCGAAGAATTAACACTCCATCCACGCCTTAGCTCATTGCGTAGAGCTAAATTTTCAGTAAGCCCTTTCGGTAAAAATATGTAAAATCAGAAGGATACGTATTAGCAACGATATTCGTATTTATTATTCAAATGACAGGATGAGGTATGAGCACATGAAAGAGGTATACCATATTTCAATGTGAAAACTGCTGAAAAGTTACGCATGAGCTTCATAAAACAGAAAGACAAGGAGCTAGGTAAGAATCGTAGAAGTATTTAGGGGAGGCGACCGAAAGCTGAGGTCATTTGCGCCATTAGGGATGGACAGGAAAGGATGAAGGGTGGAGAGAAACCCGGCGTCAGCATTAGCTTACTTTTAACAAAAGGCGCCAAGGGGTCCGCAGCTTAACGACCCATCCGATGGGTGGCGTACTCACTCAAAGTGCCCTCCACAAAGCACCCCAAGTAGGAATCGGAATACCATTGAAAAATATCTGCCGTCACCGAGATTCGAACCTAGGCCCTATGGGTGAAAATCCAGCACGTTAGCCACCGTACCATCCAGATCCCAGATGATAATTGTCTTAACGCTGTGGTACCCCATTGGTTGAAAAGATCAACATCACGAATTATGTACCCTGCGAGCAATGTCACATATTCGTAAGCATAGCGTCACAGTAAAGGTTAGTATTAACGCATAAAAATGTGAGTGCATGTAAAAGAAATTTAAATAATGATGATGGAGGATATTCTTCAATTAAATAACGCTTATATTCTGCACGCGTGGTTTGACCGGCGACCGCAAAACTCGTATTACGCACTCGTATGACGAAAACTCGTATTTTCATTCAGACACATGTAGTTAAGTACGCCAATTAGCACGGGGCGTCTGGAGGAACTTTTGACGCTTCTTCATTAGCATGTATTATTTTTGTGCCGAGTAAAAAAGGAACACGATTCCATTTACATTTCCCTTTGAGAAATTTAGACCAAACGGCTTGAGAAAAAAAAACCCTTCGTCGACAGCCACAATTTTCATTTTCCCCTAGGAAACTTTTGGTTACTCTCTCGACATTATTGACCAGACCCAAGACTAGCCATGGAAAACTTGAATGGAACCACGTGATGGCAGAAGGAATGGAACCAACCCCCGTACCCTGAGCAGTTGATTGCCACGCGCCTCGAGCTTTAGCCCGGGGTGACCTGTGCCCTCACCCTTCGAGACCATTTCGGATTACTACAGTGGTTTTAGTTTTGGATGCCATAAGTCTTAGGATAATAATACTCGTACAATAGATTTGGAGGGAAAAAAGAGCGAAATTTAGCAGATATAGCAAGAATCACCCATATTATAACGGTCATCTTCCAATTACTGATTAATCAACGTTCCCTATTCCATAATCCATCGGTCTCTTTGTTGTACTTCAGCTCTTCTTTACTGGTTCGTATCTCCATCTTCAGATAGTTTATCCTTCAATTAATCCAGGGATCGCGTGTTTGATTCCCACCTGGATTGGCTTGCCTAGGCTTTGGGTGTTTGTAACTGTATTTCTTGCTATTTTCGTGTTAAAAGCCTTATTAAAACGGCTAAAACTCTCAGTTTTGGGAGTTTCTAAATGCATGTACATAGAATAAAACAATATTTAATGATTCATATCAACATTCATGACCACGAAGAGAAAACCCGTTGCGGAATTAACAATTACCACACGTAATTCAAATAAAAATAGCAAATATTTAGGCGGAGCTGGATTCTAAGTGCTGCAATCCCATTATTCTGCATCGCTACGTGAGATAATGGTACATAGGTACCTAGTAAGGAGGTTGTAGATTTTCATATGCAACTCCTCTTTCATGGCATAAAGTCAAATCAACATAAGTGGATACAACTCATATTAAGGTTGATTCATTAAAAATAAATAAGTGATAAATTAAAGTGCTTATCGAAGCGTTTAAATGCTTGAAGACGAAAAATATCTCAATGATACGCATTAAAAAAAATTAAAATTTTTCATTTGTAGAAATACCTCGAGTTGTTAAACACGTGTTTTTCCCACCACCGCTGAGCCAATTGCGTCTACGTTTCGATTGATTGCCGACGATAGGACGTCGCTTCCTCGGAGGAATCGTTCCTCTCGACCCGAGCGAATCAGCGACTGCCCCCCCGCGATGTCCGACTTCGCCAATCGGGAATCGGGGCTCGTTCCCACGCCGCCAACGCGACCCGGTCACGGCTACTCGCCCCTCCCTTTCCCCGATGCCCTCCCTTGCCCCCGAGTCCCCCCGTCCCGTTTCGTCTACAATAATGCGCGACGACCTTCGTTCTCTCCAGTTCTCCGCCGTCATGTCGAGGGCTTGAGCGCTAGGGCAAAAATCCCAATGGGAAATCCTGGCTAGGTTAAGACGGATTGACCACAAAAAAAAGTTTTCAGGAGGAAAAATTCACCTAAACCCAGATTCGAAAATGGGACCATAGATTTCCCAGTTCAGTTACCCCTAAACTAGTTCAACTACGACTCATCAGATGGTGGTGGTTATCAGAGGGAGGCAATCGACGTCTTAGGTCATAAGAGTATGTCTATGTGAGTAATCTGGTGAAGGTAGGATTTTCACTGGATAGGGGACGGAGGATGGACAGAGATCCGGCGTCTTCGTTAGTTTACTCTAATATCGGAAGACGCCAATGGGGTCAAACATTTTAACGACCCATCCGACGAACGACATATTCCACTTGAAGTGAACTTCGCATATTCAACTGAAAAAATTCTGCCGCTGCCGGGATTAGAACCCGGGTTCTCAGAGTGAGAAGACTGAATGCCTTGGCCTCCAAACCATACCGATACAGTCGTCTCTAAATCAAAGAAATTGCAGGAAATGCCGTGACAATAAATTTTAACGTGGTCATCCGCTTATGCGCATTGAAATCCAACAATTTCAAAGTGTCTAAATCATTCGCCTGGACGGATTCTGAGTCAATAGAGAATTGCCTATTGCGGCAAAGTTAGATAAAAATGGGCGAATATTTCTCAAGATTCCATTTTACTTGAGAGAATCCCCTTTAACTTCTCGACAACCACTCACGATTTCAAGTTTCCAACGAAACGAATCCAGGCTGGAAACAACGCCAAACGGAGGGCAACACCCCGGGAAAACGTCTGGAGATGTGGCAGGTCTGGTTTAGGGAACACTTTCAAGGCATCCTCGGTGCATTCGCGGAGTTCATAAAAGGTGTTTTACGTCGTCGTTATGCAGTCTCGAAATCGGAAGAAACTCACGGGCCGTTGTCGGCCGTGTGAGGGTAGGGCTTGGGGGAAGGGGGTTTGGCGGGGGGTCGGGCAAACCCTCTCGCGGCCGCGGCGACCGACTCGGCGGGGAGCGATGAGGGGTAGCGATGTGATTAATGGCCCACTCGACGGGGACTGCATGGGAAGCAACATAGGAGAAAGCCACGCACAAACATGCAGGTGGGAGGGGAAAAAGAAAACAGTAGAATTTCTCGCTCTCTTTACTCCGCCGAGCCAAGTCGGAATTCGGACTCCCGGGAGGAAATGGGAATGAAAGAAACAGGGGAGCAAAACATGAGATAAATGAAAGTCTTCCACCGTCTTGGATGCCTAGTCGAAGTCTGTCTGTCTAGTAGGAAGTCATTGAAATACCTGAGAAACCGCGAGGCCGTTTATTCTCGTATTAGAATTCCCTTGGTTGATCAACTTTTTTGTAACCACTGGATGATGCCTTGGAGGCCGTCTTGCCAATGAATGAGTAAAAGATAAACCGTCAATAACGTTTTCATTAATGTATAAAATGCATTAAGGCAGTTGAAAAATTCTATTCGCAATTTTTTTCAGTTTCCACGTATTTTCATTCAATATTAATTATTATGGGGATAATGTAAACTGGTGATTTATATAAACTTTTCCTTCTTCTTCTACATTTAACTTCTTCAAGATTTCCCGAGATAAAGTAATACAATACACATTTTAAAAACTAAAGTCGTAGTGTTTCAGCGCCATAATTTTGAGAAAATAAAATGATTTTGTTCGTGATTTACCGCACAACATTTTATAACTCAAATAAGGGATGATCAACTTTGTTCGCAACTCGATCAAGCTGACTAATCTCCTTAAAATTAGGGAAAGAAAAAAACAGCTATTGTTGAATTTTTTTTCAAATTTTACGACCCGGGTTTCAATGCATTTCATTGGTAGGTACTTTTTCGAGCTTTACTTCCATACACACACGTTTGTTACGGAAGGTAAAGCTCGAAAAAGTACCTTATGATGATATCATGTTCTGAAACCCAGGTCGCAAAATTAAAAAAAAATGAGTGGAATTAGTACAGCTGTTTTTTTTCTTTCCATAATGAATAAGTTCCACAGAGTTGAGCCTGAAAATACGAAGTTTACCCTTAAAATCAGCTTTTTAGTTTTTATATTTATTTACTTTATTGTTTAATTTAAACAATTAAATATTATTAACACGTTCATTAGTACTGAATATTAGCTCGATATAATTTTTCCGCGATAATCTCTACGTGAAAAACATAAGCACCCAAACTAGAAAACATACCTTCAAGACCTGTATTATGGGATACGTGTCTACACGTTCTTCACGTATCAATGAATGCCTGACGTGAGCCATGTCGATGGCTGAGAAATGCGAGCAACGGAAATGTATTACTACGGGAAAACTGAAGATCAAGAAGCCAATTCGAATAGCAAGGGCGGAAGGGGAATGCTTTTTAGCGTAAAAACTGGAAAGAATACCTAAGGTACAGACTAATGGAAAACATTCCGAGACAGGATGACTTTTTAAAGACAAGTTTTGAAAGGAAAAGTGAACGGACAGAGATACGGGAACGGAACGAAATACGCGAAAGGGGATACAGATGAAGATATAATAAGGGCAGACGTGAAGGTAAAGAAATATGACTGTGGAGCGAGTTCGACTGATCTACATCGACATCAAATCCTACAAGTTACAAAGAGGCGGAGGGGTGTTAGTTCACCACCCATTAGAATAGTCGTTCACTGGTGATTACGTAATTTTATTCGAAAAGTTCAGTTTGCCATAAGTTATGTTTCCTAATGTCGAGATCTAGGATTTTGTTTGGGAAGAATGATTCCTTATATCGATTGGTTCTGCATGGATATTGGTCGGAGACTATAGTCAAATCAATTCCGGTGTTTTCCCATCATGGATTACGCCGGAAGAATGTCTTATGATTGGCTAATGCGGGCACGATTGTAAGAGTTATGAAGTTAAAACATTGCTTAGGAGTTGCTTGGGATCGATGGCAGATTTTCTAGAAACATCGAAAATTAGCGTCAGATGTTCAATTTTTTCACCATCGACAATTTGTTACGAGGTTTTTATAAAAATCAATTGTTTTCTTCAATGGTTCCCTCCACATCGTTATGGTTGCCAATATTACAGCATTAAACCGAAGTTTGGTTTGATAGGCGAGGATGGGTCTCGCCTGATGCTAAGATATTAATGCCAACGGCGTGTTAAATTCAAACATCCATCTATGGGGTGTCCTTTTCACAGTGCCACTTGCTGTTTTCCATGAAGATTTAGTACCCGAAAAATCACAGTTTGGGTGAAGTCGAGGGTGCCCAGAGGCGTCCCCGGAATGGAATCCGGGGTCTGCAATCGGTATTTCAGCGCTCTACCCACTGGATTCCTACGCCCTCATTAGTTTCTCATACAGCTAATAAATACCATTATCTTGGCACACAAATAATTTTAACGAAGTCAGCAATCTTGAGGAACGTTTCAGTAGAGTGGATAGAAGGGTGGGATACTGATTGGAAAATTTGGGTTCGATTTCAGGTGATACCTATTGGGA
Source organism: Hetaerina titia (assembly GCA_037158775.1). Lineage (NCBI taxonomy): Eukaryota > Metazoa > Arthropoda > Insecta > Odonata > Calopterygidae > Hetaerina > Hetaerina titia. Next base: position 49,445,138 of record CM073771.1, read on the forward strand.
CCATACCCCAGTTTCACCCTGTGTGATATAATTTGGGTCCTCCAGATATTCCCGAGCTCGTAAACCGCGGAACCAGGGACTGGCTCCCCGAACCCCGACAGGGAAAAGTTTTCCGCTTTGTGGAGAAGAATCATTATGAACGATCATCACTAACGAGCGTACTCTTAACGAAAGGCGCCAAGGTGTCGCAAACTTTAATGCCCCATGTACTCCGAACGATGTACTCCACTTGAAGAGCTCTCTACGTAGCACCCAAGGTAGGAATTGGATACCTCTGAAAAATCCTCCCACCACCTCCGAGATTCGAATCCGGATGATAACGACTCTGCGTTATATTATGACGTATTTTTCGATTTAAATTATCAATAAACTTCTTTAGTTGCTCATTCCCTTTCGATATCTCGACTAAGAGACCTCTCTGACCTTCCTTGGTCGGCGGGACGTGCGATCGCTTGGGGAGACGGCGGATTGGTGTGAGAGAGAAAGAGAGAGGGAGAGAGGAAGAACATTCCTCTGCGCCGCCGTTTAAGCTGCGAATTACCTCCTCTTCGGTCGGCGGCAGACGCATAGCCCTCGTGGAAATGTATTCACTTCATTATACCCTTCCCTCCTCCACCTCCGCCTTCCCATCACCCTCTCCCACCCGCCTGTTCTGCTCGCGCGTGGGAGATTATCGTTCGCCTTTCCCGAACCAAGGGGGAGAGAGGGACACCCCTCCCACTCTCCCACAAAACGTCCGACACGCTCCACCGAGCGAACTCAAAGAGCGAAACCATTTATATAACAGTACACACTAACAGCGTCGTGACGATCGAATTAGCCTCTCCTCTATCCTCTAAACCCCCCTACCCCCCGAACTCCACTCCTCGCCCACTTCTCCCCCTCCACCCTTCTCCACCTCATCTACCCCTCCTCAAGCCCTCTCTCTGAGGCTTTTGTTTCCGGGGCGATCTAGTCCATCTTGAACTTTGAGATGGGGGGCGTGTGGTCCATTCGCCTCCTCCCGTCAAGCTCCTTCTCCCTCACTGACGCGCCCGGGACTTAATTTTAACTTCCAGTAGAGTGGAGATCATCGCGACGGAAGCACGGAAAGAAATGAACTTTTCATCAGATTTTCCCTTTCCCTTATGTATATATTAATTTTCGTGTGCAATATCTGCCTCTGATGAGTCGCATTAAAGTTTAAGTGGACACTTATGTGCCGTCATCACACGCACGGCGACGACTCATTTTTTAGATTCCGGTTTCCGACCTTTCACCGGTTTCCCACTACCCGAAAGCTGCATGGATGCGATTATAGCTTACTGCCCGTTTTGATACCATTGATACTGCAATCTAGTCTTTTTCTGGACATGAAAATGGAGGAAGCAAACACTTGTACTTTCTACTAAAATTTTACTAATACGACTGCTTGAGTCAGCTTCGGATGCCGGGTCAATACTTCGAGGGAGGTGTTAAGAAATTGAACATCTAGTGGCATTAATAAAATGTTACTGGAAATTTCTAGTTTTTGTCTATTCGTTTTCCAATATTAAATAATCGACAAAGTGAAACCTGCCACTCTACGATGTGTCTAGTTTACTTTGATGGAGATTTGCAGCACCTTGAAAACAGTATTTGTGAATAATGAATTTTTTCAATCTACGAAAATCGAATCTACGAATTTTTTCAATCTCGTAAAATGACAAAAAAAGTAGGTTTCCCGAAAACATAGGCAGAGGAAATAGTAATATGCAGAATTTAGTAGGTTTCAAAGAAAAATTGCAGTCTTTTGCATTTTTCGTACAAACCTAGAAGGTTTTGCACATAGTTCTCTCCGCCATGGGATTCTAGAGAGTAAAACACTGATACATCTACATCTACATAAATACCCTGCGGGCCACCAAAAAAGGTGTGTGGCAGGGGGTGTAGCACCATGAGGGAAGGGTAAGGGATGAGGGGGTTGGGGTTATCAAATAGGTGAGGAAAGGTGGGGGAACCTGTGTCAAATAGGTGAGGAAAGGTGGGGGGGAACCTGTGTCAAATAGGTGAGGAAAGGTGGGGGGGAAACTGTGTCAAATAGGTGAGGAAAGGTGGGGGGATACAGTGAAATTAGGGAAGGGGAAGTAGCAGCTTCACTTTTTTTTCTGCACTCGCCTTTTTGCATATTATCCCATGAATTTTGCGTGTAGTTTTGGCTAATGGCAATGTTTGAAAACTCGATTGCCCCTATCTGACCTCACGCTGCTTTCAATATTACTAGGAACATTTTTCTCATCACGATTTTTTCCTGGTTTTTCAGACAAGAAATAATGTTAACTTGACGGATTATCTCTTCTAGAATTAATTTGCAACAATTCTCTAGGCTATAGCGTTACCTTCCAATCTTGCAGTTTTTCTTTTGCTAACTTCTACCATCGCTTGCTTCTCGTAATTAAACCTCGGCCTTACTCTGAAGTGATTCCGTTTCTTCGTACCCTATCATTTAGATGCATTTTTTCCATTATTCTTCATCATTAACAGGATAAAAATAATCTATTAGCGTAAGTAATGTTCAACAACAAAAAAAATACCGCACTTGGGGTAGCAATGTGGTATTTCTTCATTGCCGACATTATCAGCAAAAAAAAATTGCGACTTCACTCTAACTCGGTGGGAGCTATAAACGTAAGCCGTTGGATGCTAATGACCACTGATTTTTTATTTCTGCCAAGAAAATAGGAAGAACTCATTCTGTGTAAGAAGTAAATGGAAGTAAATACCAGGCAATTTGTTGGGAGGAGTGATTATGCTTAAAGAGTTTTTGCCTTCATTTAAAACTTATTAAGATTTTAGATAGGTAGAGAATACTTGAATTTACTTGGAATTACCTCAGTCCCAAATACAACAACACATTAATTTACTGGGATAAAATAAGAGACATAGACACTAGCGCTGATGGAAATAAAGCACTCTCAAACGATATATAACAATAGCAAAAAATTAGACGTAACCACTCCATAATTTTAAATTTTAGAATCCATATTTGAAACACTTTAATCGAACAGATCCATTCATTCACAATGTTTTAGATATGACTGTGTGTAAGTACACATGCTTCTGTATATCTATGGGCAAATATATTTTTATTCATAAGTGCGTGTTTATGCGTAAAAACCTGTTGTCCCAACACCATACAGACACGCCCTATCGTGTATCTACACGGCCGTTTGCGGTCATAATATGTAGATATATAAACTTTTTTTTGATTCCATAGAATGTGAGCATAATTGAAAAACACATAGTTAACAGATTTTAGATGGTTCATGCTAAGTTTAATATCAGTGGGCGATACGGATTATCAATAAAAACGAACCCTGCGATACGGCGTATCATACCCCACTTACTAGCTATGTTATAAAGATCCAACCAAAACCCGAAAACAAAAAAGAAATATCGCATCTGCAATTCTACCTAGACAAAAATACAATAAAACTGACAACTAAAGCGGAAAATTTCAAAAAACTAGGAGCGCTCTCAATATCGGAAGCTTAGATCTTCGAGCTTATAGATCTTATAGCGTTTCAAAATAAATTGCGCTCCTTAACCTCCTTTCCCTTAAATCGCTAATTCCATTTTTCTTAGACTTTTTAGTTTTCAAAAGGATAACGATGTAATCGCGAAAAAATTAAATCCCCCGATTTACCTATTTGCAGAATTACCAATGTCCAGTTTTCTAACAGACCTGACGCGGAAAAACTTTTCATCACGTAAATATCTTCTGGAATCTCTGGCCCTATATGAAAAAGAGAGATTGTGCTCTTGTATTGCATCCTTGTCGTGAGGTGAACGCTTCAAATGGAGTCGGATGGGATGTTACCTTGTGTGTAACCTCATGGTGTCTTCCGTTAAAGAGTAGGCTAATGCCGACGGTCTGGGTTTCTCACTGACGTTTTTGCTCCATTCCCTGAAAATCATGCCTCTAACAAATAACCCATTTCTATGGAGCTATTGACCCGAGCTGTCGGTCACCCCCCTTAAAACTACGACTACTATTATTACTCCAACTAGCGGCGGACCAAGGCTTACTCATCCCTGGCATAGCGTGTAGGGGGAGATGTGAGTCCCCCCTTTGTTTGCCCCCTCAACTCCGAACGTTCATTTTGACCAACAGTTATTAAGGGATGATAGCTAATCTTGTTTGCGCCATTAGAATTAGATTCGGATAATTTGGTGGAGTTGGAGTGCTTTCAGGAAATGTGGAAGAATAATCATAAAAAATCTTTATGGGGCAAGGTTGAGATTAGATAACCCTTCTTCTACCCAACCCTTTAGAAGGGGGAGGAGAGGAATCGACGCCGGTATTCCCCTACTCCAAAAACGAAAGGCGTCAAGTGGCCCCACAATTGAACGTTTCGTCCGACGCACTCCCTTATGAGTGCTATCCACATGGCACCCCAATTAAGGATCGGGATGGGTGAAGGGTTGAGAGAAACTATACACTCCAGGAAAGGAGCCAAGGGGTCACACATACTACGCACGATGTACTCCGCTTGATACGCCCTCCCCTTGTCACACAAATAGGAATCGGGGATAACCCCTATAAATTTCTCCTGTCCCGGCATTCGAACCCGGACCCATCGGGGTGTGAAGCCAACACAATATCTACAACACCACCCCAATCCCCTTCTTTCGATCGCTTGTGGTTTCGATAGAAGTGAACGATGTTTTTGGAACAAGTATCACTCCTCGTGAAGAATTTGAATGCGCGACGCGACCTGCGCCTCGGAACTGGGAAGAGTGAGAGTTATTTCGCGACGAGAGAGGGTGTTGGGGAGAAGAAGGAAGAAGAGTGGGAGAAGGAGGAAAGGGGTTTAATCGCCCGAGAGATCTCCGCCGGAGCCCGCCGGCTCGCACGTGCGGGCCGCACTGCGGGAAATGAAACCGAGGCGAGGAAATAAATAGGAAGGGAGTGAGCGGAGCCCGAGATGCGAAACTCGCCGTTCACCCGCCTCCCTCCTTCCGAGAACCGCACACAATTGAGGAACGTTGACATCCGCGACGTCTAAATCTCCCTGAGATCTCACCCAACAACCTCCATCACACACACACACACACACCACAACAAACGTGGATATCCCACTCCCTTCCCCGGACGTACATGCCGTCCGGGGACGTACCCCCTGTCAGCCAGCCTTGAACTCAAGCTCGCCCACCCCTCCACCCCCGCCCCCTCCGACCTCTCGCCCCCCGCGTCTCTCATCGCTCTCCCCGATCGCCACCTCGGTCCAGAGGCGAGCAACCTTTAGTCAGGTGTACGCTGGGCCGGCCGCACCAGAGGGTGGTAGGCAGAGGAGAGTACGAGCCCCTCCCCCTGCCTCCCCCGGGGGATTCCCCCGCTATCCGCGCCAACGCCTCTCCCCACACTTCGGCGCATCAATCGATTCACGCGATCCGAAGAAATGGATAAATTTATGCTTGAAATGTTTTTTTATGCTCGCCATCCAACTCCGCCATCCGTACTCCCTCATTCTTCCGGTTAGTACGGAACACAGTGAGACAAAGCCAACTTCAGGCCCAAGAAACAATAATTTATCGTCGGGCGTCCGGTTTTTCTACGACGTGTGCCCTTTCTATGAGTGTCCGTGGGCAGGTATTTAATAATTGTCGGTTGTTTTCCGTACAGTGAAAAAACTAAACCGGCATTTTGAAAGTTCATGGCACTTCTACGTGGGAAAATGAGCCAGGGCAGGGAGGGAAGTTTTTGTGGAAGGGAGCTTTCAGGAGAAAGTAAAACCTTATCCTCGATTTGGGAGAGGAATGAAAGAGAGCAAAGGCTATGGTAATTGGGGTGGTCAATAGTCATCCTTTTTGCCTGATTTCTTCAGAATTTAAAATTTTCGGCCGTAAACCAGGTTTATGCGCATGTGCCAGGGACTTTAAACCAAAATGTTGGTATGTATGCGTTGTTGTGTGAACGTGAAAGTATGTAAGTGCTCTTTTAATTGAACAAAATGTCTATCCTTCTCTTCTAAATTTCCATAAATGGCCTTCGTTTCACATTTACCTCATCTCCCGAAGTGATATGAAATTGGAAAAAAATGAAATCCATTACTGAACATCTTTTATTTCGAACGAGAGTAAAATTTTTATAAGAATAACGAACCATTTTTCTTGATTTGTTTGTATTGACATAAATTCACGTTAAAGTGAGAATTGAGCAGGTTCCATGCCATAAGAAGAATTAAAATGAAGTTATGTTGGATAATGTTTCATGGGAAAGTAGTGACGGTACAACATTTTTAGACCAATTTCTGTTTGATTTACATCCTTTATAAAGTGGAAAAAACGGTAGGCCATTTCATTTTACTGCCTAAGCTATACATCTCATACCAGTTCGCCGTTAGAAAGATAGCAGGGAGGATTTCCTGCTACTCTCCATCCCCACAAATCACCATGGGAATACATTCCTCCTCTGTCACAAAAATTCGGAGAAAAGTTAGATATTTTTGTTGCCAGAGGGAGTCCCATTAGGAATGGCTAAAAATATTTGAAAGGCCTTCGCTCTTGAAACGAAAACATTATTCAAAGATATCGCCAATAGGAAAGGCTAAGCTAAATATTAAAATAGGCGGGGAAAGAATAGAGCAGGTAGAGCAGTTTACATATCTCGGAAGTGTTTTGGACCAATACGGTCAAAGTGGTAGGGACGTAAGGAGAAGAATTGCGCTAGGCAAGGAGGCTTTGTCAAGGAGGAGGGAGTTGATGACGGGGACGTTGAGTAGGGATGTTAAGACAAGACTCGTAAAAACTCTGATATGGAGCGTAGCTATGTACGGCGCGGAAACGTGGTCGCTGAAGCAGGAGGATAGACGTAGATTGGAGGCTTTTGAAATGTGGGTGTGGAGAAGAATGGAGAAGGTGAAATGGACCGAAAGGAAAACAAATGAGGAAGTACTAAAAATGGTGGGGGAGGAGAGGGGTTTGTTGAGAGAAATCCTATGGAGGCAGGAAAAATGGATGAAAGGCGTATTGAGCGGTAGTGGAATGTTGAAGAGGGTAATAGAGGGGAGAATGTTGGGCAAGCGTGGTAAGGGTAGGAACAGGATAGTGATGTTGGACGGGATGAAGGGAGGAAAGAAGTACACCGAGATGAAGAGGGACCTGATATAGATTAGTTTGCTAGGTGGGGAGTCACAAAATGTTTATTTGATAGTTGTGTCCATCCAAAAACCTACCTTAACCGGTAGATTACCTAATAATAATCCCCAATAGTAATGTGGGGCTGTGCTTCATAGGAGGAAAACTAAGGGTGCCATTCGTGCCAGGATGGTTGAATAAATAGAGGAAAGAAAAGTATGACCTTCGCTGCGATAGAATTATGAGACTGTAGTTAGGGTTGACCGCCGTGTGTCGAAAAGGGTCGAAAATTTCTCTTTTGTAGAATGTATGCTGCCGCACTAAATTTCTACGCACATATACTGACATTGATTTTCACATTTTTTTACTTGAAATATCAATGAAAACTATGGGTTATTTATTTTAAATTCGCAAGTTACATTAGGAACATATGACACCTATTAAAGGTTAAGTTTTGGTCGGTACCTATAGACTACTAATGCCTTGATCCTTCCGTCCTCTAACCTATTTCCCAAAAATTTCCCTTCTCTCAAGGCATTTAACACGCCACTACCTACTTCCCCCACTCACTCACCGTAACCCACATCTCAAATACGTCCAAACAGACCAAGTTTCGGCCAAGACCATTCATCCAGCGCTAAAGCCCATATTAAAGCCCTCGCTAATTTTTTCGTCGCACTTTTACGTAACGCACCTATCATTGATTCTCTTCCTGTAAGTGCTTCTCTCGACAACTCAATTATTGCTCCCCACTAGTATGTCCATTTTCCTGTAAAACACTCGTTCTGCCCAAGTATGTGAACGTCTCCACTTGCTTTAGTTTACTCCCACCGGCATAAATGCTTAATGCTCTCCTAATTTTCAAGAACCTCACTTCGGCATGAGTGACCTTGCCAGGAGTAGTTATGATTGATTGATTGTCCCTGTCAGTACTGCTACAGGGGGCAACGGAAGGCGCATGCCCTTCCACAACGACGAAGTCAATGAGATAGTTGAATAGCGCATTCAGAAATCATAAAGTTCGCACGTCAATTAAATGGAGAGAGTTGAAAACTGAGAGGGATAACAAACAAAAGGAATGCTGACTCGAGAGGAGGAATCAAGTCCTCTAACTCACTCAATGAATCCGAGAACGTTGACACGGTTCTCGCATTCTCCTCCTCTGCCGCCGTCGCTCCGGGACTGAGCGGCTGTGGATGGAATAAATACCTGAGAAAGATTTCCAGCGCTGAGACGATTTCCAACCTCCCTTATTTGCCTTTGATCCAATTTTGGAACGCGGAGTTGAGAGGGGTGTCTGTGGAGGGTTTTTGGGGGTCGACTGTGCACCTTACTCCTCTCAGCCTTCTCGGTCCGTTCCCAAAACACTCATTCCCAGACGTCGCTTGTCACAGCGAGAGTGGTGGAAGGCCCACGGATCTCGTCTCTTCCGCCGGCGAGGGACAGCTTCTTCGCCCGCTGTTGTATCGGCCGATACCTCACTCTGACTATCGCCACGAAAAAAATACCCGCGTCTCAGCCCACCTCTTACTCCCAAAATAATACCCTAAGGTAATCATCCCGGCTTCGACACACAAGGCGACACACTCATTCAGGGTTAAGGAGTGAGGATTCCAACATTTAGGCTTCCCAGGAGGAATTGGGGACAAGGGAATTGCACCGATTGTTTTCCAGCGGGGTCTTTCAAAGATATCGACAGGACTTTGAAAAGAGACGTAAAGATAAGGCCAGGATAGATTGACATATTGAGGCCGAGACGGTTATGCGTCATAACTTGGCCTTTGAGGAAGTGAAGCGTGGGCCGAAGGGTTGTCGGAGGTGGCCATGGAGAAGGTGATGAAAATTCACTCAATTTGGAGGAAGACAAATGAATACCTTAAGTGTGAGATTGGATAGGCCAGGAGGGAGATCTGGTGGCAGGAATTTGAAGAGAGAAAAAGTATATGAAGGTATGCACGGAAGGAAACGAAAGGCCTTGGATCCTTATCATATCTTTTTATTAATAATTCTTCAAAATATCAAAACACTTGATAATGCCTTATGAAATTAATTGAGACTAATCCGGGCCATAAAAATCATGGCGAATTATTAAATGTTTGAATATTTATAATGATTAGGTTTCACCAATTACACCGGAAACATCATTAATTATTAAGAAAACCACCAAACCTATGGTCGGCTTGATAGATGAGGGTAGATTTCACCCATTGACGAGTGAAATTCATATATAATTCATTCCTTTCCCATTGCCGCCTTAGTTCTTCCAGAAGGATCTGGTACCCTAATAAATCGTACAGTTTGGACGAAGCTAAGAGTGCCCAGAGGCGTCACCTCGAATCGAACCCGGGCCCTCCGGTCAGTAGCCACTGCTCCGCCCCCAGGATTACAACGTCCCACAATTATTAAGATATATCGTTAAAAAAATAAACTTTCATGACAAATTAAAAAAAATATATTCGAACAATCTTTCAAGATAGTAGAGCCTCGTTTCGTTTTAACGATCTTATTTAGTGTTTCTACTTGTACTAACTCAAAAATTCAACTTAAATAGAAAATATATTAACAGGTTATAATCAGTCTCTAACTGTCTCTAGTCTCTAACCACACCCCTCCGAAATCTGTTAGATGTAGCCTTGAATGTAGAAGATATTTCAAGGCAGCGACAAGTTGTTGAACTGTTCTTATGAGATACCACAATCAAATGACAGAATGCCCAGGATGTGAAACCGGTAGCCGTCGTGTCAGTCGGTTACAAATCTACCCAAAAGACTGCCAGGACCGGTTCGTGGTTCAGATTACTGCTGGGGTGCATAGGATGTTGGCACTTACGCAACGGATATAATCTGATGCAGTGAGAGCAACTGCGGTCAAATTCTCCTGAATTTCTACACCGCGCCAACAGCAATTTATATTACCGTGACCCCCACCTCTCACGCTAAACAAAACTTGACATTGTTACGACCACTCTGGCCTAACGTATCGCTGTTATCTTCGGGCGGTACGCAGGGGAGATCTCAGTACTATCTACCCACTTGACTGATTCACGAGGCCATGAAAAATTCCAGTTCTGAATTATGAAAAACATAAAATTCCCACGACTATACCGCCAGACATACTCTGGTTGAGCGCTTCAAATAGGTTCATTGGCTGTTTCTCCAGCTTTACACCGCTGGAGATCTTGGACTGGTTGTCGAGCATGGGTTGTAAAGCAGTTGTCGGCCCGCGGTCAGGTCACTAAGTAAGAATACTAGTTCACTACCTTGGTATCCTGAATGGACGCGTAGAGAGATGGAATGAATATTAAGATGGAGGGAAATCAAAATAAGGATGAATGGAAATTCCTTTTATTTCAGTAGGATATGACATATTATTTAGCATTCGTATTTTGCCCTCCCCTTCCCATTAATTTTTACCCAATTAATCTCCAGGGGACACATAAACTGAATTGTCAAATACTCTGGCCTCAGATAAGTTTTTTCCAGTTTTCCGGGGTCAACGGCATCGTAGAAATACGTACCCACTAAATGCGATGGATTATTTCCCGTGATGGATATTCATGCTATCATTAAAGACTCCTCAAGTTTTATAGGATAAAGTACGAAACTATTTCAGACCAACTTCCTTATTATTTTTCCATTAAAAAGTGCAAACAGTTGTTCGAATTGTTGATGAAAATATAAAGTTTTTCTAATAGTTTGCAGGTCTTGATTGTACTACAAAAAATCGTAACCTAAAATTCAAAGCTGCTACATATATCTGTTGGATCCTCTATGCACATCTTTCGCGAACTGTGACAACGATGTTTAATGAAAGAAATTCAGCTGTTCTTCAACTCGGCACTGAGCCTCTTCCTTTTGTCCATGGTATAGCGAATATTTTAAACGTTTTGGATGCTTCAAATTAAACTATTGATGAGTTAATTTTAAATTTCAAAATGTAACACTAAAACTATGCGTTACTTTCCCACGGCGACCTTTGAAGCCACAGCCTCATTTTCATGATCTCTATTCTAATTCTATCTTCATTTTGCTTTACAGGGCCATTTTTGCTGCATGCATATTATATCTGTGCTCTCTTTTTACAACTTGGGTATTAGTTTTTGTCTTGTTGGAGGAGATTTTGAAAAGGAGCTGCGTTTAGTCTGTGTCCATCCAAATCATACCTTGAACGGTAGACAACTAATTAATAATAATGTTTTATTTATTTCATGAGAGTTTTTACAACATTTGTATTAGCTTTGGTGTCCTTGAAAGGTTTCCCGCGGAACATTAAACTCATCCATATTCCTTTTAAACTGCCAGATCGTGCTAGGTATTTTGTCCACAAGCTCAATCCGGTTTAGAAACGGTCAGATTACACCCGTGATTATGTTTACGTCTGTAAAATCGGGCATATATCCCATTGACTTGAGAGGCGACTGTGAATGGGGACATTGCGAAATCGTAAGTTCGCCCTTAAAGGTGTAAAACACCGCCAAAATTCAACGGACCCATCCCTCACAAACGACCCCCTCCTCCATTCTCCATTTCGTCCGTCTCATTCCTCGGTTGAATGCGACCTCAATACACGGAAACTCTTTCCAGTTGGGCAGGGAGGGCACGCGCTCGCAACCCCCCTTAAAAACCCTTCCCCCTCGCCCCACCCCCGATCCCCTACGTCGCTACCTCCCACATATTCCGAGACCACGTTTTCCCCTCCCCGCCCTGCAACCCCCGTTTCACGTTCACAACACACACACACACACACACACACACACACACACACACACACGAGGTGCCTACTCCGCGAAGGTTCACGCACAAGCTCCGTCGAACTCCGATCATCCCACGCGAGTTACTTCCGCGTCTCGCCCTTCGCCCGTTCTTTTTCTTCCCTTTACGTCTCCTCCCCTCCTACTTCTCCTCCTCCTCCTCTCTCTCTCTCTCTCCTCCACACGAGTAAATATGTGCGAGTGTGAGGTGGAGGGAGGGCGGTGGAGGGATGCTCGTTCGTATTTCGTGGGGAGGAGGAGAGCCAACAGGTTCACGGACTCCTTCGGCCCATGGTTTGAGAGGGATGGAAGGATCCCCTCGATTCCACGGAAAATGTACGGCGTTCACGTGCATTCTCCCCTCCCTCGCTCCCGCAACGTTATCCGAAGAATTCAAACGAGTGAAAAGTACGTACGACCGGACGGGAGGAGAGCACGTGGTTTTCGCCTTCCCGTTCCGTCAAGAGTTCCCGCTGGTTTTTGCCGCTCCGCAGCGCGACGTTTGCCAAGCGCCGCGAAATAAATCACGGATGCCTTCCAAACCATCGCGCCGATTACTCGTGCTGAACGTCACGTGAACCGTGAACGGGAGTGGCGAACGAATGTTATCCTGAGGCTAATTACACAGGAGGTACACGATGAGGTGTATTAAGGAAGCGAAGTCTTTTAAGGGCCCAAAAAATTTTTAATGAGCAGATTCTCCGATACTCGTATACAGTGTTTTTTTACAGAGTACGCAACCCCTTTTCAGTTCGGGTTGTTGATGACAAGTAAATGGTGAGAAATAATGAGTTTAGCAAGAGATTGGAGTTGTTTACTATTACTCAGTATAAACTCTTCGTATCCCCACCTAAATGTTCACAGGTATGCGCATATAGTTATGTGTACAGTGAGAGACGCCGAGCAGAACAACAAAAACAAAGCTGAACAAGCAACATTTAGTAGAAGAAAATTCTAAAACACATATTAAGGATTATTCCAAAGAGATGGAAGCAATTGAATGGCCTTATGCTCCTTTCGCCATTCCTATCTTGTTAGCATCGTCAAAATACCACTAACTCCTTCACGTCTTGGAAATATTCCTAAACTTCAACGGTAACATTAGAAAAAAAGTTATATTTTCGAGATGCACTGTTCTTCCTTCTACGTTCCTTTCTGAAGATTCTTTTCAAAGTTTCTCCTCTGTGCGCCAACTTTCATCCGTACTTCTGAAATATGACTCATGAGATAATCTATTATGTATATTAAATCCCGCGCAGAGACTATTTTCAACTTCGTATATATCATCATGAACCACCAACCAGCTCGAGAATGAACGGCACTTACGCGACCCGAGCGTCTCGCGGACACCCAACGTCATCACCTGGACACGAAACCTGTCCCGCGCCGACGGATTTCACGCGGGATCAAAAGAACGTGGCCCGCTCGGGGCATTCATTCCTCTTGGACCGCGCCGGAGACGGACACCATGCAGTAGTCGTCTGCTCCGGCGCAGGTTCGAGGATTTTGATGGCAGTTCAGAGGGAGAACGAATAAGGGGGTGGTCAGCGGAGGCACGGGGGGTGAGAGGATTACCGTGAGATCTCCCCCGCCTCAGGCGACTCACCTGCGGCCTTCCCGCGTCGTCGTAACACCGCGTGCCACCTTCCCTGTGCTGCGACACCCTCTGCTCCCTCAGGGCCTCCGGAGGTGGGTTCTGCGGGTAGTACTGGGCCCGCGCCGTCGGGGGAGACGCCAGCAGGACGGCAAGGGGGAGGAGGAGGCAGGGGAGGAGGCGGGAGGTGGCGGAGGAAGCGGACCCGGAACGCCTGAACGCCCCGGGCGGAGACCGGCGAGACGCCGCCGCGGTGGACGGAGCTTGCGGGATGATCGGGCGGCTTGCGGAAGGAGACATGGCCGCAGAGTCGAGTTAGTCCGCGGAATGGTGAAACAATGCACACTTTCGGGGGGGGTGAATGGGGTTGGAGTCTTTAAGATGGCGCCCGGACTCCGGGAGGAGGCGTGAAAATGGGTGGGACGGGACGAGAGAGGTGGGTGGTGGAGGACGGGGGTCTGCCGTCGTCTTGGTGACCGGTTGCCCGGCAACGCGAGAGGGAGACTCACTAACTCGCTACCCCTTTCCTCGAGAGGGGTGAGAGAGAGATGCTTCTCGTTCGTGCCGGTGGGTATGTCTCAAGGGAAGGGCGCCCTCGGATTCCAACCGCGGATCGGGAGGTTGCCGGTTCAGTGTTATCGCGGTAGGATTTGCCCGGTCAGTGTGTGCCGACGGAAGGGGAACACGGGGTAGGGTCCACCTTGAGGGAATGGAGAAACTGGGCTGGATCAGAATGAAACGTTCGCGCGGTGGCGGTGAAGACGACGATCACGGTGAACGGAAAGGTTTTTCGTCGGTGGGCGGAGTCAAGGGAAACGGCCGTCGGGAGAAAACAAGAAAACAAAACACACGCCCGCACGGAAATCGCACTTCCCCGGCGCTGGAGGGGTGAGAGTGAAGGAAAGGAAAAAAAAAATAATATGTGTATCCGCGGTCGGGCGATTGGACGCCGATGGATGCTCAGCACCAAAATCCCGGATAGCCTTCCTTTCGGCGGCGGAGCGATCCCGTCCGAGATCGAGTCCCGCAGGGAAGCGGGATGAACTTCTCTCCCGAAGAGCAGAGGATAATGATGCCCACGCCACGAGGAGTAGTGAACTCTGCGGGTCACGGCGAAAAAGAGCAAGAAGGCAAGAGAGAACGGGGGGTAGGGTTCAGAAGAAGTAGAAAGACGTAGGGAGAGCTTTTGGAGCGAAGAGTGTGGCAGGAAGGCGGAGGGCGCCGAGACGCGCTCTCTCACTCGGGCGAAAAAAAAATAAGATTCACTCCACAGGAACGAACACACAACACTCGGGCGTACGTGCTCCCCGAAGACGACGCTTATAAACTCCCACGAGCGAAGAGACTCTTCTTTCCCGAGTTGAGTCCCGCCACCGACTGGGAAGGCTGAGGAGGAGAAGGGGAGACGAGGGACTGGCAACCGCCTCCCACTCCCCCGGAGGGGCGATGAGGGAGGGGGAAAAGAGGGGAGGGGGATGCTAACCCCCTCCCCTCCCCCGCCCGCCCACTCTCTCTCCCTCCCCTTCCCCTCTCCGCCCCTCCCCGCACCCTCCCCAGTTTCCGCCGCTCCAAGACCGTCCCCTCTACCCAACACACTCCCCCTCTCTCTCTCTCTCTGCCCTCTGAAGGAGAGAGAGAGAAGGGAGAGATAAAAGTCAGGCCTGGAAGGGGTGGGAGATGGGTGGGGAACCAACGGGACAGCGCGTGGGTATTTCGCCTCATACTCCGTCCGACCTTCGTATCCAGAAGGTCCCCCCCCCCTCCACCACATCTCTCCCTCTTTACTCCCCTCTCCTCCTCCACCCTCCCCCTCCGGACCATTCATGTCTCCTCTCCCCCCACGCCTTCCCCTCCTCCGCCAAAGACAAACACTCTGGTCCGCCACCTCTCCCTCCGCCATCCCCCCACACCTCACTCCACGTCCACTCCCGAGACCTCCTCCGACTCCCTCTCCTCCTTCCCTTCCATTCAAATCTCCATGACAACCCCTCTTCTCCCGCCCTCAACGCCCCTCCCCCCACCTTCCTTTCCTTCTCTGCTCTTTCCCTCCCTCCTCTTCTAGTTTTAATGCATGCATATGTATCGGTGTCGTTCGTGATGGACGCTCTCCGATGATCGGCTTCCAGGTCTCTTGCGGCTCGCGTACGCGATTCGGTTTTCGGTGGTTGGACGACGGGTCGACAGCCACCAGCCTCCCCTCCGGTTTAAATATGTTTCCCTTCCCCGTTTTCGTCCGCCCCCCTCCGCCTCGGGGTCACTTGGTCAAGTATTTCCCCCTCTCTCCCCCACACTCGCTTTTGACCTCGCTCAGTGCGATAATCCTGCGCGGGCAAACACTGGCGAGAGGGGGGGGGGAGGGCAGAGGCGATGGCACGTCGGGGTGCGCGAGAGTGAAATTGCTTTCGCTTTCCTTTCATCAATTTCTGTAACTCTCGCAAAACATTTCACGCTAAGTAACACACCAAAGCACAGGAGCTAAAGCAATTCTCCTGAAGTCAAGGACCTTGAGTACATATGTAAAGAAAATATTATCGAAAACTTTGACCGGAAGACTTGTCTTTGTGATGAGCCGAAGGTTTCGAAGTTGATTCAGGAGACGAGTGTGCATTGGAGGCAGATGGGATGTGAGTTTGGGGGAGGATAGAAAAAAGTGAAATGGATGTTAAGAAAAATAAAAGCGAAGAGCTGGGCCTGGTAAGATGGAAGTTTAATGGGAAAAATTTAAAGAAGTAAGGATAAATGAATGCAACGTACGAGGAAAAATTGTGGACAGTTGTCGAGGGGAGAATGATTTGTAGACAGAGGAAACTTTTAAGTTAGGGCGTCAGTGCCGTGTTCAGGGCTAATAAACGTGTGTGTGATTATACGTTGTATTCATTAAAACATACTTTACACAATTAACTACTCTCCATCAATTCGTCTACACAATACCCTGCAAGCCTCCACAAGGGTTGGGAGTAAGGCACGAGCCATGGATTCAGAATTATCATTTCATACAATCACTTGGATATACGTTTAGTAGCTCATAAATAAAACCTCTCCTGCCTGAATACATAATGCGATTTGTTTGACGAAATCATTGACTTTACTCTTTCAGTTAAATATTCGGGCATTTGGGCTCGATTTTGTTAAGACAACAACATGTAGGCACTTGAACATGTCTGTGATGGTATCCATCTCTCGTATTTCATCTAGGTGGTCGAATCTACCAATGTAATTAGGTCCCATAATAATCCCCGCTGTGCCGAAAGAAAACTCAGGTGTCCTGTGTCTTTCCAGTAGTCTAAGTCTTCCCTGTTCTCTTTGAAAATCAAGAGACTACCAAGCTAATTCCTCCATCATACCCGTGACTCTTACTCGCTTCTCGTAGCAATTTTTAAGAAACTAATGGATTTTCTCTGAATCTTGGTCAGCTATTTATTAACGTTTCTGCCAATTGATCTCAGACACTTGTCGCTAATTCTAGATAAGGCGTAACTAAAGCGAAGTAACACTTCTCTTACTTTTTCATTGCCTATAATTTAACATTCCTTCCTAAATTCATTAAAAGTAAAAATATTCTAACAATAATATATCAATACATCAATCGCTTCGAATGGTGGAATTTAAATCAAGAGGAAACCATAAAAGCACTCACCTCGGAATTGGAGTTGCAATTATTAAAATCACGCATTTCCCGGAGAATGGTTTGGAACCAGTGCGAAACCTGTGGGACGCTAGCTGAAAGCCTAGGTAGCAGTTTGTAAACGAAAATTTCTGCCTACCAGAAATTGTGATGACCCAGAAAACCAAGTTTAACAAAACAGAGAAACGTGGAAGCACCTATACTATTATTCTTGTCTCAGGAGCATTTCTATTAGGATAACTGCTTCACAAAATGTCAGTGTAACTCGCAGTGTTGTGATAAACATATGCAAATAATATCAATCGACAATAAACCCGAGCCATTTCGAACATATAATAGTTGCATACACCGCTAAAAGATGGCAGAAACTATAGTCCTCAATGCTACACTAAAATGCGTCACGACTGTAACTGGTCTTTAAAGCAGCTGGGAAGATAACTAGATCTCACAGCAACTATTTTTTTCTATAAATGCTAATGCAAGGAGTATTTCTTGAACATAATCACTAACTTTTTCATATTATGCAAATTGTGACTAGCCAAGAGCCTATTGTGGTTATTAGTGGTGCCGTATAAAGTAAAAATGTGGGCAGTAATAATATCCAATATTCAAAGTCTTGTCGATGGAATTTATCCAAGTTCCAATGAGAAACATCGAAAGGATATTTTTTTCAAATCCTTCAATCTTTTTGAGGCAGAAAACACTAGAAAGATTTGACGCAAAAACTTTGTTAAGAAGAATATGTTTTTTGCATTCATATCAAATCGATCGTATATATGTGGCAATGTGAAGGAAAATTCTCTTTCTCTTGCTCTACAATAAATGCTTCGGTGATAAGTAGGTTGTTAACAAAATATGTAATATATATATATAGCGCATGTATTTAGAGATGCAAAAAATGTTGACCTTGATCCGTACTGCATGACCTACCTATTGCGGTCTTCTCAATTTCACATGTATCTCCACGGATTGTCATACAAAAATCCTGGCATATTTCATGATTTTAAAACTTTCTTTCCACGACCCATTGCTGTTGATTGATCCTAGCACGTCTTTAGAATCTTCTCTTTTCTCAAAAGTGTTTAGCTAGTTTTCATATTTCTTGTGCATGTTTAGTACCCATGAAAATGGATTGAGCGGACGATTATTTTATAAATTATAATTTTGTTGCCCTTTTGATTTATCTTGTCCTGGATAGTGACAGAAGCGTTAACTCAAATATAATAGCTAAAATAATTCTCCTTAGTGTATTTTTCTGCATTCTCTTTTCAATCCCTTGAATCCCTTCGATATGAGTACTTAAGTAACACTCCAATATTATCCCTTAATAAAGGCCAATTTACTCTACGCTTATTTCGGTACTAATTCAAGGTTGCTTAAAAACCATTTAGATTAAGTGGGGGAATCATTTTCGATAAATGAGTTGAAATGCATGTTAATACTAATGATAGAACGAAGTTAAAAATGCGCTTATTTCTATCCGATTCTTGAATCCAAATGCCTAATGCAGATTAGCAGAGGCGCCACCGGAGACCGCCGGATTCATCATAACTATTCCATCAAGAGAGGAGTCGACGATAACACAAAACTAAAATGTCTAAGCATACGAAAAAATAGATTTAAACAAGAGGTGGTGTAAAAAATTCATCCAATATTGCACCAGGGTCACATTTGATATTGAACAACCTGATTTCAATATTGCATTCAGTAACTAAAGTAAACGTCTATGAAATTACCATCATTCAATAATGTTGTCTTAGAGTATTGTATTCAGATTGAATCAACACCTTTTTATGATTTTATGCATATTTTATGCTTAGTTCAAAGGTCAAGACTATCGTTACCGAGTAATTTCAATATATTTTCTTAATGACTATAGACCTATATATGAAGTCCTACAAAATAATTTCAAAATTTTGTCTCGACATCTATGGAGATCATCATCATCAGTATTTCAATCCTGGGAGCTAATTTTATTGTAGCCCTACATTCTATTCCATTAAGAGTTAATGCCCTCATCCTCTGATGGCCTCTGTGTCACATCCTTCTTAATTCCTCCTATACACGTATACTCTTCCCTTGGCCTTTCCAACTGAAACTCCCTTTGAAAGTTCCCTTTCCTTATAATTATAACTACGAATCTTCAGAATTCTCCTAAGCCAACATATTTCAGTATTCTATTCCACGTTAGTCCACTTTTCAATGCTCCATGTCTCAAAGCGGTGGAATACCATTCTCCACACAGATTTTTGACGTACTGCCACCTCTTTTGGAATCTTAGAACCTTTGAACATAATGGCTGCCTGTTAATCATGAACCCATTCCTATTCTGAGCTATTGTTCGCTTGATGTGTGTCGAACTTTTTCCATTCCAAATTATACTGCTGCCCAGTGAGATGAAGGATTCTCCTTGCTGTAATGTCATTCCTCAAATTGTGCTATCTGTCTTCAGCTTCTCCCTTACGCACACAAATATTTGAGTTTTCTTCTTGTAGATGCCTCCGTTTGCATTCCATTTGCTTATATCAAGCGATGTTGTCTACACATTCCAACTCAATAAAAAAGGATAAAACAAAATATTTCCCCAGAATAATTCTCTTTGATATTAATCCAAAATTTAGCACTGATTTGAGTTAGTTATGTAATTGGGAAATGATTCATTTATATAATAAAAGAAAGTAATTTAACTTTGTGAAAGTTTTTCTAAAAACATTCCAGATAAAATAGATGAGAGATTACGTCGTGTCTACCTATATCTAAGCTACGGGCACCTAATTATTCTCCAACGACCACCACAATGATCAAGTAAATCCTACCGATTGTGAAATTTCACGCGACCTTTTAAACGAGTATTTTCCATCAGTAGAGGCCGACTTCGCCGCCTTCTTACGCCGCTCAGAAAATAAAGATTTTCCCACCGCACTGGGAATTTACACCACATAATTCGTGGGAACGGAGAATAATGATATCTACTCAGTAAAAAATTTATCCATACTAGCTCTGCGCTGAAGACTAAATACTGTAACTTAACTAACCGCTCGGATAACGATGTTTAACCCCGTAAAAACCATATGGTTTTTTTTAAATCAGCTATAGATAGTTCGTACAAAATTTAGCCTGAAATCAAGTATATGGTGCCAATAAATATAATACTGAAACGAAAACCTGATGAATAAATCATTACCTAGATCGCACTACTTTTTTCCAAACCATAGGGTCATTACGTTAAAATAGAAACAAACTTAAGTCGATAATATTGATTCAAATTTCTTAATAACGTGCAATGATTGCCCTTTCGCCACCAAACGAGACTCTCCATCGTTCCGGCGGTTCCTAGAGCCTTCCTCCATGGCACGAGTATTCTCCATTAACATGTCGCATCCCCAGCGGCCTTTTAAATTTCCATATCCTCCTCCATTCATTTCACCGAGCGATAGTCCTTCTTCTTTTTTTCGTGTCTATAATTATTCCTCAGTTCCAACTATCACCGCTGACATTTTAAGCTTTATGTTTTACGCCACCGTGAAAGGGTCGGGGCCCGTCGGCACCGAGCGGAGGGAGGCAGGGGAAGGTGGGCAGGCGAGCAGTTACTCGTACAAATCTTAGGACCCAAGACGGAAGATTGTTATATCTCGTCGGCGATTATGCTTTTTGATGATCCATACAATTAACGCCGGGTCCCGGTCGGAGGTGCTAAAGGACGTAATAAACCCCTTTGATTCATTCATTTCCCTACCCCCTCTCCACTTCCACCTCCTACACCCCTCTCCCTCCTCATCCTCCACACCCTCCCGCCTCTGAATCTCTCCTGGTATGCGTACCTCCACTTGAAAAAACATCTCCCATCCTTCCCCTTCCTCGCCGATCGTCTTAATATCCCTCCACCACTTCCCCGCCCCTTTCGCCGTATTCACTTCCCCCTTTCTCTTCCTCGGAGACGGGGGAACTCGCAATAAAGTCCTTAGAAGTGGGAGCGTTATGCGGATGACCAAAAGCCTAATCGAAGGGAGCAGGTGGAAGAAAGGGTGTGAATGGCAGCTACGCCCGATTCCGGTGAAGACAGCGCCATTGAAAGCGTGAAGAGTTCAAATGCGCTCTCGGCAATCAGGCATTGTAAATGTTTAAAGGTTCTGGAAATTAAGGGAAAAAGGAGCCG
This sequence comes from Hetaerina titia, assembly GCA_037158775.1. Taxonomy (NCBI): domain Eukaryota; kingdom Metazoa; phylum Arthropoda; class Insecta; order Odonata; family Calopterygidae; genus Hetaerina; species Hetaerina titia. The sequence continues at coordinate 49,466,361 of CM073771.1, forward strand.
GGATCATTGAGGGTGGGGTGGGGGGGTGGGAAATAACCCCAGCCCCGAGATTCTCCGGCCTTTTGTGTTCTACTTTTTATTGCTAGGCTCACGAGGGGGTTTTTATTGACGGAAACTTTATCCCCGGGGCCGGGAAACGAAATTAGCGTGAAGTTTTCGGAGGCACGTATGCACAATTAGATCTATTGTTGGGGCACCTGGACGAACTGGAACCATTCAGATTTTCCCGTCGTTTCCTCTTTCCTGCGAGCCTGCCAGTTCCATTACCCTCCACCCTTTCCGGAGGTGAAATTGTTTAATTTGAAAATAGTCGTCCATTTCACCGTTATCAACGGTGGGTTTTTAAAAATGGGCGAATTTAAGTGGAAGTTGAAAAGAGATGATTTTATCTATTAGAATGTCAGAGAACTCCCGATTCGTTATTTACTAACACCATAGTCATTGCTTAAACGTCAATCATGACCTGATTTGAACCTTTTTTTTTGAGTTTTACCAACGAAAACAAATAGATATCAGTAATGATATTGTTACTCCAATGATTGCAAAAATATATATCAATAAGTATTGGTGACTGCTTTGGCTAATTCTAAATAATGATGAAAATAAGGAAAACCTATGACTGTGGATCGAGTGATTGTTGATCAATAAATACTTGGTAAAATTAGGCCTAAATGTTATCCAGTGTGCGTAAGGCGTTGCATTAATAGTATAAAAACATATCTCATTGCATATAATATCAATTATATCTGCACATTAATGGTTGTACACACACTATAAAATATTTGTGATCGGAAAGACATCAACTGTTGAAGTACACATTTTAAAGCTGGAGCCGTGTCCCTCAAGACACAAAAAATGTGGTGTCCACGATTTTCGAAAAAAATATTATCGTGGGTTTTTAGATCGGGAGTCGTGCATGTATGGGAGTCATGGTGTTTTCTTCAAGGTATTTTCACGCACACCCACCCATTGTCATGTTAGGATGTGTTCATACCGAACGCCTCATTTAGCCACGCTGGAAACTAATTAAGTGCCATGATCTGTTCAATCACAGATACCATTTTCGTGATAAAAAAATTAATTAAACATGAAGGCATCAATTACATTCCTTTACTAAATTGGCTCCCCTCCTTTGATGAATTCTTAGCCAGAAAATGTTTGCAACTCCGTACATTACTGAAGTGGATGCTTCTGTCGGAGTTTTTCTGAACGCCAACGAGTAAAACTTAGATAGACATGGGAGTCATGGTGTTTCCTTCAAGGTATTTGCACACACACCAACCCGTTGTCATATTAGGATGTGTTCACACCGAACGTCATTCGAATACTGCTTTATGCGTAGTTCAGCGCTGGGCGCAACGCCATCCTGAACTAAACCATTGTTACCAATGTCTTTGAACCAGTCGCTGCGCGTTACCAATGGCTCTTCATATGGGAAGAGAAGCGCTAGGGATCGATCAGCAACCGTTATTTTCCTCTCTTAATCAATCGGGAATCATAGAATAAGCCATTGCAAAACTATTGCAATAAATAGTGGCAATTCGGAAATGACATTAGAATAATATCTTATCTTCCGAAGAAGACGGAGCTCGAGTCCGTCGAAATTATCAAGATTTTATTGTGAGTGTTCTTTTTATGTGTTCTCGTGCTGTGTGTTGCTGCCTAAGTTTTTTATTCAACACTTCCGTGTTACTTCGAAGAAATCCTCTAATATATATATATATATATATATATATATATATATATATATATATATATATATATATATATATATATATATATATATATATATATAGTATATATATAATATATATATATATATATATATATATATAATATATATATATATATATATATATATATATATAGAGTTTATTATTTATTATTATTAAGTAATCTACCTGTTAAGGTAGATTTTTGGATGGACACAACTATCAAATAAATATTTTGTAACTCCAAACAAAACCCAATCGAGCAACCCAAACTACATCAGGTCCCTCTTCATCTCTGTGTACTTCTTTCCTCCCTTCATCCCATCCAACATCCCTATCCTGTTCCTACCCTTTCCTCGCTTGCCCAACATTCTCCCCTGTATTACCTTCTTCAACATTCCACTACCGCTCAATACGTCTTTCATCCATTTTTCCTGCCTCCATAGGATTTCTCTCAACAAACCCCTCTCCTCACCCACCATCTCCAGTACTTACTCATTTGTTTTCCTTTCGGTCCATTTCACCATCTCCATTCTTCTCCACACCCACATTTCAAAAGCCTCCAATCTACGTCTATCCTCCTGCTTCAGTGACCACGTTTCCGCACCGTACATAGCTACGCTCTATATCAGAGTTTTTACGAGTCTTGTCTTAACATCTCTACTCAACGTCCTCGTCATCAACTCCCTCCTCCTTGAGAAAGCCTCCTTTCCTAGCGCAATTCTCCTTACGTCCCTACCACTTTGACCGTATTGGTCCTAAACTTTTCCGGGATATGTAAACTGTTCTACCTGCTCCATTTTTTCCCCGCCTATTTTAATATTTAGCTAAGCTTTTTTCTTTCTGGAAAATCGCATAACCTTTGTTTTATTAATATTGATTCTCATCCCATATTTATCGCACTGAACCTCCAATTAACTCAGCAATGCTTGCAACCCCTTGGCTGACTGAGCAACTAATTCTTGGTCATCAGCAAACCTAACCGATTTTACGAATTCCCCTCCGACTTTCATTCCTACCTCCAGTTCTTCCCATGCCTCTTTAATCATTTCCTCTACATATACGTTGAACAGTACCGGTGACAATGGGCAACCCTGCCTTACACCTCTTCCTAACACTGCCCATCCCGACTCTCCGTTCCCCACTCGCACCTGAGCAGTCTGAGACATGTACAGGTTGCGGATCAGTCTCCTGTCCCTCCAATCCATTCCTATTTTCTGCAATACACGCATTAATTTTTCCCAATTCACTCTATCAAACGCTTTTTTGAAATCTACAAAACAGGCAAAAACGTCCTGATTGTATTCTATATTCCTCTCGATTAGTGATCTCATTACTGCAATGGCATCATGCGTACCTCTTCCTTTCCTAAACCCAAACTGATCATCCCCTAAGTAATCATTTGCCTTACTCTCTATCCTTTTGTTGATGATCCTGAGAATAACTTTAGCTGCGTGGGATATCAAACTTATTGTTCTGTAATCCTCACATGACGAAGCCTTTTTTTTGAAATAGGAACTAACACCGATCTCACAAAATCTTCCGGCCAGATTCCTTCCTCATAGATACTACGAATCAGTCCATATATGGCCTTCTTCCCACCTTTCCCTAACCATTTCAACATTTCTACAGGAATATTGTCCACCCCCACGGCCTTATTTGCTTTCATCTCCTTTAATGCCCTTTCTATTTCATCGTCGAGTATGCCTGGACCTAAGCTATCTTCTTCTACGTCATGTTCCTTTTCTATGTCTAACCTTGTCGGCCTAAGTTCTTTACCATACAGTGTTTCTATATATTCCTTCCATCTCTCTTGGATTTCTCCTGGTTCAACTATTATCTTACCCCACTCATCTTTAACTGTTAGCACAGATTTGCCTTCTTACTTCCCGATAATGACTTAACCTTGCTGTATAGAGCACCAATTTCATCCTTCTTCTGTAAACTTTCCATATCCTCGCATTGCGTTTTCTACCATTCTTCTTTTGCTTTATTTGTGGCCCTTCTCAATTTATTGTTTAACTCTTTGTAGTTCATTTTGCCTAACTCTGTGTTTACATTTTTTTATCTTCATCTCTCATCTATCTTTGCAATCATCTCATCCGTTACCCATTGTTTCCTTATCCTTTTCCCGTTAACGGTCCCTATAGTGTCTTTAGCGGCTTCTAATATCCCTTTCTCGATACATTCCCATTTTTCTTCGATAGTACTCAGTTCTTTACCGTCATCCATCATTTTCTCTACAGCCTGCTGATACTCCTTCCTCGTTAATCCATTTACTGCTTCTAAATTCCATTTTCTAACCCGCCGCCCTTGCCTTATCTTCTTGAAACGAACGTTACATTTCATAACAACTAAATTGTGGTCAGAGTCCGCATCCGCTCCTGGGAAACTGTGCGAATTTATCACACTGTTCCTAAACCTGTGCCTAACCGTAATATAATCTAACTGATACCTTTCTGAGTCACCTGGCATTTTCCATGTATACCTACGCCTTTTGTGGTGTCTAAACCATGTGTTGGTGATGACTAACCCCTGTCTCCTACAGAATTCAACTGCTTTCTCCCCGCGTTCATTCCTCGTGCCTAACCCATAGTCCCCCACCTCTCCACCATCTCTTCCTTCGCCTACCGTCGCATTCCAATCCCCCATCACTATCAAATGTTTCCCTGCAGGAACACTCGCGATGATATCCTCTAACTCATCGTACATCCTATCGACTTCTTCCTCCTTGTGGTTGCTCGGTGGCATGTATACCTGAACAATAACCAAGTTCGTCGGCTCTGCTTTAATCTCTACGAGTAAAATTCAATCTGT